>JAUPFV010000001.1:403081048-403281928 GCA_036936605.1 Limnanthes douglasii subsp. nivea
TAACCGAACAATATTATTTTTGTTTCAATTTTATCACTCAATTCAGACCTAAAATACACCTCTTCCAAAAACAATTACCATGTACCTTTACTTTTACCTTTTTAAGTATTTAACTTGATATTTTTTTCATTTATCTATTACGAAGTTGCCACATACCTTTCACTTTTAATCCAAATAACTATTAAAAACCGGTCGTCTTATTTAAATTACAAGAATCAAGCTCATCTAATATACAATATCAACTCTTTTTTTACAGTTCTCTCTAATGACATCCATTTCTCTTCTTTTCTCTCTATCTAGGTATCGTGAGGCATGGAATTTCGAATCTTCAGTTCGGTTTGGTTCTTAAAAATAGGTACCCATTTTAGAATCGATTAAAATTTGGTTCGGTTCGGTTTCGGTGCGGTGCGGTATGGGTACTTAATTTGAGAAATGAAAATAACCAAAAAATAGGTTCCAAATGGTTATTTTGTAGCCAAATAACCAAACAAATTAACAAAGTACTAAAAGTGGACTCAATACTTAAAAATTATTAATTATGATAACTAAGTTATGATGATTTCCTAATACAACGATTGCTCCATATATACACAAAAAAATCATAAAATACAAATTCATAAAACAAAACTCTATGGTTAATCGATGGTGTCTGGTGATCTAAAAGGCTTCTAAACTCAAATTTCACTCCATAAAAGTTATCTTCATATATTTTCATCTGTAAATTTATAAAAGAGAAGTTTAAATCAATATCATTTACAGTGTTTATATGCATTATGCTTCCTATGTGAATGTATGACCAATCAATCTCTTAATTTTACTTATTCTTTCTAAACTTACAGCACAATTGGGACCAAAACAAACAAAAACATAAATTTCTCATTCAGAGTGAAATTCACCTTTGAATTCTAGCATTATCAAAGACCAAAGCATCTCTTAAAGTAATAAAACCATTTGAAATACAAAATTTTGCTAATCCCGGCTTGTTGTGTCTTATCAAAGCTGGAATTCAGACAATAACAAATATCTTATCAAATGCCTAAAGATTATAACAACACAACATATAATCATAACCTAGAACTAATTCTTACACGATATCTCAGTCCGAGGTTAAATAACATCTTGGATCATTATCCTTAGATCTAAAAGCTAATTTGTTCATTTACAATAAGTAATCTCACGTTATTTTGTTCAAAACTAATTAAAAATAACCAAATGAGAGTTTTTGGTTCATAATTAATTAAAAATAACTAAAGTTAATATAAATGTAATATAAAATTAAGGATAAATATTCATTTAAAATAAGTAATCTCACATTATTTATCTCACCAAGATAAGGCACAAGTGACAATTATAATTAATCCAATGATGAATTTTAAACATTTATAACCCAAATCATGAAACATCTATACTACTATATTTTTTGGGACAATTTAAAGCATCAAATCTACTTTATGACATTAAAATGATATATTATAGTTCCAAAGTTCTAATGTAAACAATGCAAAACTAAAATAATTGCAAAAATTTACCATATGATGATTCCAGTTGCTAAATGAGTTACCTAAACAGTATTGTAAGTGGTATTGGCATGTCGGACACCTGGACCACAGGACCTATAATGTCGATTCTCATATCTTCATTCTTCAGCTGGACATATGATTCTTTAGTAATGAGAAAAAAAACAATTACATTATACATACTCGCTATATGGCTAGTTTAATACATCAGAGCATAATAAAAATATCTATAGTGGAGATGAAAATTCTATACCTGCTTGTTGAAAGCAAATTCTAGGGATTGTTGAGGTCGAGGTCTTGATCAGACCCATCTGAAGTTGCTTCTTGTTACGTCAATGAGTTCAATCATTTTAACACCAACATAAATCTCACTACTTTCAAGATAAAAATGGTTAAAACTTCAACAACGAAGTAAAAAATGATTTTGGCAATTTGGTGATTATGATTCATATTTTTAAAAAAATAAGGGAAAGAGAGAATGAGAGGTAAATAAAGACGAATATTTAGGATATATGCGACAATTACAATAGAGAACGAGAGGTAAATAAAGACGAATATTTAGTGTTCAAAATTTTTTAAATTTATAAGGGTGACTTGTTTTTTATATAAGTACCCTGGAGTTCGTTCCAAACATGAACTTTTCGATTTTCCGTTCTGAACCGAAAACCATAGGTATTTCAATTATAAAATCATTTGGATATAAACAAATACCCATAACCAAACTGCATCATTTATTTTGCTATTTTGGCCAAGTTTGATTTCGTTTTATATAACTAAATTATTTATATGTGCTTTCTATTAAACTAAGTATATCCGATTGAAAAATCATAAAACCAAAGTAATTATCCTTTTTAAATTAATGATTTTATATCTTTTCCTTCGTAGGTTGCGAAATTGTGAGACTTATATTTCATCACGAGGTTTGCATTTATTCCTTTTTTATTAGCTTTTGCGCGACCTAAATATTAGTGTTTTTAAATTTTATTTATCTCTACCTCTTCATTCTCGCTATAATATCCTTTAAATATTAGTTGTAGGTTTTACTACTTACAAGATCAAACATGATTTTTTTATAATTTGTTGAAATGATGAATCGTAGATGTGCTTTGTTTTCCAGGTTCGAAAGAAAATTATAAAAGGTGTCGAGAATTTCTAATTTACCAAAACCAATAAAAATGACCTTAAATGTGACATTATTGGAAAAACCATAAAAAGAGAGTTGAAATTGGATATTAAATGTGCCGATTTTTTTAATCCGGTGAGGTTATTTTAATTTAAATCAACCGATCCGGTCAAATAATAATCACGTGGGTTAAAAATAAATGGGTGAAGCTATTTCCTCCATCAAATTTTTTATTTCCTCCATAAATAAATAAAAACTTCACTTTGTTATTTCCTCTATAAAGGAAATAACATATTTTTCCTTTTCTTTTTTATCCTAAAACTCATTCATTCTCTAGGAATTCTATCCACTTCTACCACCATCTCAACTATCTCTTACCATATCTCAACTATCTCAAATACTACTAACTTCTGCACACCCAACCAGCCCTATTAGTTTCTCACCATCAATCACCCATAAACCCTAACCCTAGCTCAGCTTAGTCACTATAAAAACGGTATCCTCTTCATATTTCTCTTCCAATCTTGAAAAATAACAAACCACAACCACCTATTCGATTTCTATTCTGATCTTGAAAAATAACGGCAGTTTTTCTCGAATTCGTCTAAGGTAGGTATCATCAGTCATCTAAAAAAACAACATTTAAAAATGCATCATTATTTATTGAAACAGACGAAATGCACCTAATTCCGAGACGGAATCTCGGAATTAAGTGCATTTTTTTATATAAAAAGCACCTTGATTCCGAGGTGCTGTCTCGGAATCAGGTATTTTTTTTATAAAAAAAACGAACTGATCCCTATCCGATGTCTCAGAATTAGTTGTTTTCTCCAAAAACCTGCACAAATCGTGATTTTCGAAAATATATTTTTTTAACACGTTTTTTTAAAATTACATGAATGTAAAACTAGAAAAATAAGATTAAATTACTTTGTTGGTTGATTTGGTGATGTTCTCTAGTGTTAAATCTTCGGTTTTGATATGTTCTTCTTCCACGAGTAATCTTTAAAAAAATTGATTTTATTTTTGTTTTTAGAGTTTAATTTTAGAAGCTAAATCATATATGTTGGATTGAATTTGGCTTAATTATGTCTTTGTTGATATAAATATTTCATAATGGTTAATGACATCAAGTTATAAATTAGAACGTAAAATGAGGGCAATATAGTAAAAACAAATGATAATTCTTTTTTTAATTTTAAAACATGAAAGAAATAAAAAATATGATAGAGGAAATAGAATCACCCAAAATAATTTTTTTAGATAAATTGTAATTCGGTCGAATAGTAAAAAATTAAATTAAATAATAAAATATGTAAAAGTGAAGATAAATGATAAAATAAATAAATTAAAAATTTGATATTTTAAATCTGAAATATGTAAGAACAAAAGTTATAGGAAAAAAATATATTAGGTTTAATAAATTGCAGGTGAACATATTTAATATGAAACTTCGTGGTTTTCATACAAAAGTGAACACAATTCATTGTTTTAATACATTTAATTGAATTTAAATGGTAAGATTTATAAACCTCTAAAAAAACATATAACTCAAACAGTTTGAGTAGGAATCGTAATTCGGGTGTTGTTTTGTCTAATTCTGTTCGATTTGATTTTGTCTGGTCGGGTTTTGTCCGATCCAAACATAGAACAGATCGGGTTTGGGGTATGAAAAATTAATCCACAATCGGATCGGGTCGGATTCGGATTTCTAATTTGTCCGGTACGAAAATGATAAAAATTAATATTCTTATATATAATAACAATAATATATATATATATATATATATATATATATATATATATATATAAAATAAATAAATTTAAAATAAATAAATAAATATTCAAATTTATTCGCCGACAAACACGAACGAACGAGTTCGTGTTGAAAAACATAAATCCGGAAACGGATAGGATACTCAAATATTCAAAAACCAGCTCGGACGGACCGGTCCAAACACGACATGCGGAAGACAGATGGTTTTACTAAAAAGATAAATGATAATTTTTTTTTTTGGCATTAAACCTTTTATATCACAAAAATTTGTGTTCATGTTTTAAAAAATAGTAGTCACTCTAAAACTAACCTTTTCACTTTTCGCTTTCGATTCCGAACCAACTTAGACGGCCAACCCGATAAATATTTTGTCTTAATGTATTTTACTTTTTAGTTTAAACGTTTCATTCAGAAAGAAAGTTTATAATATATGGTGGCTCGTGCAAGATTTGGTACGACAAAATTATGATAATTTTTCCTTTTTTTATATATTTTTTTTGGAGGAACCCGCAGCCGCTACTCAGAGTGCAATGAGTACGCACAGGGTAAACCTCGGTCTGACGCGCTAGCCTGCAAACCAATGCCAGAAGGTAAACCACACAAGGTGACAGGCTCAACCGAGAAAGCGTATGTAGAGGGACTCGAACTCATGACCTTTTAATCATAAGAATGTCATACTCAACCAACTCGACTACCCCGTTGGGGGTTTCACACTTATCTACAAACCGCTGCGTTTTAATAAGATAGATGGAATATCCATTTTATTTTATTTTATTATTTTTTTTTTATTATTTTTATATCCCTTTTATTTTGTATGACTTTTAATCACATGACTCGCCGGCTAAAGCCAAGAAATTCAAATGATTCCCATCTAAAAGTTTTGACTTATATACTTTCTACTTACACATGTTAGAAAATCTGAAGTACTATTTTCCATTTATCATTATAAATTTGGATGTTTTAATCATGAAATGTGACATTTATCATATCATGAAAGGTGAGAAGTTCAAAGAAAAAAAGTAAAATAATTTTCAAAGTTCCATTACGACTTTTCGACAAAATATTTATCCCTTTAGCAGTGTAAATTAAAAAATAATAAAAATATGTAAATCATAGTTAAAAAATCCACTTGACTAAAAACCAAAACTATTAAAAGTCATGTATATTTATATTTATTATTAAAAGTAGGATTATTATTTATTATTAAGAGTCAGGCATATGTATACTTTCAAAATATATTCCAAGAGTTTATTCAGAATTAGGATTTTTTTTTTCAGTACCAAATATAATCGACAGTGATCAATTGATATTTAAAAATTTATATAATATCATCCGAAGTGTACAAACGATTTTTTTTGTCGGTGTAATTGTTGCTAATCTAAAATTGGTTATTTGGTGGTCGTCAAACCGTTTTAGGTCAATTCGTCTAATAAATTATTGTTGTCAAATTTTTAGCAACGAAACCATGATTTATTTTAAGTGATTGAAATCCAATCAGATAGGTTTGTTTTCGCTAGTTGTTTGAATTGTGACGGTAAATTTTTGGATAGGGTATGTGCTAATGGTATGATTTTGATGGAGTATTGGAAAAATCTGTGATAAATTTGTTTTTTTTTTGTTTGTGTTTAGGTGATTTTTAGGTTTTGAACGAGTGTTTGCACTTAAATGTGTATATTACTCAGGATTATTTTATTTTTTTAACGATAGGTCAAATACTTAGAAATTGTAAAACTGAAGAATATGTAAATACGAATTTTATATATGTAAATAAAAATCGGGTTAAATAAATAGATAAGTAACAGTGATTCTATGAACATAGAATCACTATCATTATATGGTTAGTTGAAAAGAGAATTGCGATGATGTATAACATCCTAGATAACGGTTGGATTCTACATAGAAAACTTTATCTATAATTGTTCTCCAACCTTTTAAAGAACACCATTTTCAACATATAAAAATGTTAATTTCATTATTGTTTCATTACGTCCATTTAGAATCTCTCATCAAAAGCATTTATTCTTGAGGATGGGAAGATGTTGTCTCTCAACTTAACTTTACAAAAAATTCAAAATTATTTTGGGTTTTATTTGAAAACAGAAGCTGGAATGAGTCAATCAATGGTCGTCCCTCCCTTTTTCTGGTCCTCAGTTGGCTTGTTTTATGAGTCTTATTCCAACATATTTTAGTTTTTCTAACATGTTATTTAGAACCTTCAAGTTTATTTGTACCATTGATGGCTTTGCAAAAGTGTTTCTAGTACGCCCTTAGGTGACGTCTATGTTCCTCATGTGAATAACGTGGCTATCCTACAATAATTAAATATACTTTTCACAAAGTAACCAATTGCATCAATTTCTAACCTCCACGGAACTCTTTTACGCTGGGAGACTCAAGTTACTCAAAATAGTCCTTTTCGCCAGCCAAGTCTACTGGTCATCAGTTTTCATCCTCCCTGTTCGAGTCCTCAATGAACTCAAACAGTTTTTTTTGCAGATTTCTCTGGTCAAAACCTGAAATGAAAATTTTCGGTGCCAAAGTAGCTTGAGATAAAATTACTTTTCCCTCAGATGAGGGCGGCCTTGGAATTCTAAACCTTAGAGTGTGGAATGAGGCAACCGTCCTAAAGAATTTTAATTCTTCCTCAATCTGGACCGAATGGATCATCAAAGAAAAAATAAAGGATAAAATCATATGGAGCCTTAGAGTAAGCTCATTTCCGAGTTGGGGCGGAGAAATATTTTTAAACTCAAACACCTCGCTGCAAAATCTATAAAGTTGATGTCAACAACGGAACCTCCACTTCTATGTGGTATGAACCCTAGTTTTTCCTCATATCCTTTGTTGACCACAATGGTCCCAGTATTATTAGGTATGCTCGCTTGCATTGCAAAATCATGGTTTCATACATAATCAGTAACAACTTGTTGATCTTGCCCTCTCAGATCCATTCAGGTAGAAGGTCTCACCAACAATATATGTTTGATATTAGTAATGGTTTTAACTTACTTCCCGTCCCATCTGATCGAGATGTCTATCTTTGGATCCCAAACCAGAATCGTAAGATATTCACAATATCTAGTACTTACAAGTTTATTCGGTCATCAGCTCTAAAGGTTCTATGGGCTACCTTACTCTGGAATAAGTTTAACATTCTCAGACATTTGTATTACATGGTTATCAATTCGAGTGAAGTTGTCCGTTTGGGATAAGCTTATTTATTAGGGTTTCACTACAACCCCTGACTGTGGTCTCTCCGAAAGCGCTCCAGAAATCATTAGCCATATATTGGTTGACTGTAACTACAGGAGGCTGCTAGGGGAGGCCATCTCAAGAAAATTTAGCATGCCCCCCCCCCAAGTACTAACCGACCATGTTGGCTTAATACAACGAGCACATGGACTGGACTCCTTCTCCAAATGATCACAACCACCTCTAGCGTGCCACGTTCTGCATAGTAATATACAATATTTGGAAAGAAAAAAAAATGCTAGGAGTTTCAATGACATCCAACATATCTTGTCTGATCTCCATTACAGATTATGTGACACCATGTTGTTTTGGCCTAGATCATCCGAAATACAGGATGATGACCCATTCGATAACCTATATTGCTTACCTTTATGTTATACATGTTTTCAGTCTTGGATGTAAAGCAGAACAAATTTGTAAGAGTATAATTGTTTTCTTGTTTTATTTAACTTTTGCAAAATGTTCTAAAATATTTATTAACAATTATTCTTATTTATTATATTATTTTTTATATAAAAAAACAATGGCTATAAATAAACAAATTTTAATTATTTTGACATTTTCATAAATTTTAAATATCAAATTTATAATTCTGTATCGGTATTGTGTTATAATTTTGTGATCCATTGAAACAGTGCAATAATCCAATTATGCGCGATCAACTATTAACTAAATCTTTAATATTCCATTCGTTCCAAAATACATGTCGTTTTAAATTTATGCAGTAATATTAAAAAATGTAATATTTATTTCTTTTTTTTATAAATAGTAAAAAAAGAAAAAAAATCCAATAAAAATGTAATAAATAATACTATGCCCCCAAGAGGGTAGCCGAGTTGGTTGAGTATGACATTCTTATGACCAAAAGGTCATGAGTTCGAATCCCTCTACATACGCTTTCTCGGCTGAGTCTGTCACCTTGTGTGGTTTACCTTCTGTCGTTGGTTTGCAGACTATTGCGTCAGACTGAGAGTTTACCCTGTGCGCACTCATTGCACTTTGAGTAGCGGCTGCGGATTCCTTCCGAAAAAAAAAACAAATACTAAATTTTATATTAATATACGATAACCATATTTATTATGGAACAAAAGTTATTTTCTAAAAAAACATGTATTTTAGGACGAAATTTTGAGTGATCCCTAAAATGCAATCCCTCCGTATAAATCCAAGAGTATATTATGATCATAATTAATTGCTCACTTATCCACAACAAATAAAGAATCGCAATGTATCGTTATAGCTGACGTTGCCGATGATCTGGCAGGTGACGTATGCACGTAGCTGCCTGTAAGCATAAGTTTAAGAACAAAAACCAGGGTTGTTTTCAATACACTAATCCTATAAATAAGATGATTAAGGGTTTAATTATTATGTTTAGCCCATTTTTTAATTATTAAATAACAAAGTACAGGTAATGACAAAGTAAAAACAAAATTGTATTATTCTAAACTTTATCAAGACCTTCTGCCTGAATTATTTTTCAATTAATATATAAGACGGTTGTGGTACCGGATTATTAATCTCTTAAATTATTAACGTTATTTATTATTTGATATTTATAAAATTTAATGTTGTTATTTTATTAAAATTTGATGTATCATTTTTTGGTAATTTAGATTAGTTTGGTTCGGTATGATTTATTTATTATAAATAAATTAAATTAGAATTGAAAAATATAAAATAAATTAAAGAAACAATTTATTTTTAATATTTTTTAAAAAATAGTTAAAAAAATAAGAACTATTCAAAACATGTGAGATTAAAATAGGTATGTCATCTCTTTTTTTAGAACTCACACCATTTTAATTTGATCTAATTTTTTTGATACAAAATCGGGTTTTGATTGTTTCAATAACTATTACGAGCAATGAAAAATCATTTTAAATAAATATAAAAACAACGGCTAAAAAAATATCTCATCTTTTTTTTTTAAATTTTAAACAATAATATTATAACGACAATTTTACAATCAGATAAGTTTTTTTTTTGTCAGTCATCTTGGCGGATTCAAACCTTCTAGCATGAACGGAAAATCTCGATCGACTTTCGTGGATGGCCTTAACACTATGGAGTACATCTTCCCCTTTCAAAAGCTCTTAAGGGGTTATCAAACTAAATGTAAAATGCTAAGTCCATTCTTAAAATTAACCTGATGAAAACTTTTCACAACATTCAGTAACCTCTTATTTACAATATCTTGGTGGCCACAAATTTCTCGGACAATATGATCAACTATATTATCTAATGTATCGACATCCCTTCATATACTGTTAATATTTCCGGTAACTGTGACGCTTACACAAAATTCAATGGCGTAAAGGGTCCACAACAAGGTGATATTTTGTCTCATTTTTTTTATTTTTCTTGGTCTTGCAAATTCTCGTCAGCATCCTCAAGGATAACAGTAATAATGTAAACTTTCATTTCCACTAGAAGTGTCATAAGATTAAGGTTGTCAACCTCTGCTTTGCAGATAATCTGATGTTTTTTCTGTAGAGGTGACACTATCTCATTCAATCTCGTCAATGATAGTATTAATGATTTCTTTGATCTATATTCCCTTAAAGTTAGCCCTAAAAAAATCTACATATTTCCCTTGGAGGTTAATCTCACTCTTAGAATGGAGTTGATCAATATATTTGGTTTCAACGTTGGTGCCCTCCCAGTTAAATATCTAAGGGTCCATCTTCTCACGGTCATATTTCCCATAATAATTGTCGTCCACTTATAGATAACATGATTACCTATTTTGCCTCATGGACTCCTAAATATCTCTGATATGCGGGTAGGCTTCAGCTCATCAAATCTGCACTTTTTTCGGGGCACACTTATTGGTCTTTGATCTTCATTCTTCCCGCAAGAGTTCTTAAAGAACTTTTCCAGTCTTTCTATAGTTTTCTCTAGTTTGGCCACGAGATGAAGGTTACAGATGTGAAGTGGCTTTGTCTATTGTTACCTTGATTTTGTTTGAGGGTGGTCTTGGAATTTTAGACCTAAAAACTTAGAATGAGACGGTTGTCCTCAAGAACTTGTGGTTCATCGTTAGTAAAAATGACAATTCAATCTGGTGTGACCTAGATTAACTCTGAAAAAAATTTAAAACAAAAAATTTTGGTCTTTAAATATTGAATTTTTCCTCTCCTAGACTTGGAGGAACGTTTAAAAATTTTGGCCACTTGCAAGCAATTTGTACAGGGTAACGATTACTAAGGCGAAGAATACATCATTCCGGTATGATATATGGTTACTCACAACCTCTTTGGTTGAAAACTATAGGTAAACTATTAAAGGCTTTAGTTTTTTAAACGTATCTAAATTGGTTAAATAAAAAATTAGAGATTAAAATGCTAATATTATACTATATTTAGATAAAATAATTTGTAAAATTTATAAGGATATTAAGTCATAATTCTATTATAGTGTCAAGTTTCAGATTCTATTTTTCATTGACCTTTGGTAAAGTTTTCATTATTAACTATCTACTTTAGATGTTCTCATCTTATATCATTTAAGGTGAGATTTTTTATTTTTTGTCAGTATCAAAGTTTAACAAAAATAGGGAAAATATAGCAACAATTTTGATCTCTAACGAAAACACAATTTAGTATGAAAGATAATTTAGTCGTACTTTAATGTAATTGCACAAGCCCATGGTTATACGATCCTTATGGACAAACATAAGCGAGCTTTATTTGGGGCTCGGTTATCCGAATTGGGCGTTGCGACCACTCAAATCGAAAGTATCGAGAAGCCCAACGAATTTCGAAATCTTTGCCCATGTGATAATGTTCAGGCTCGAAAATCTATCATTTAGGCTTCTTTTGTTATTTTTATTAATTTTCTACATTATTCTATTTTTATTATATTTAATTAAAATACTCAACTAGTTCTAATCTCTTTAAATGTTAATTCTTTAATAATCGTGTGTATATTAATAAATGACTACATGTTAATTGTATAAGAATGATTACACACTGATAAAGAAGTAGAAATTCAGGGACTAAAGTGTAAATAATATAAGTTTAATGTGACAATTCTGATTATGTATTTCTATTGAGGACTAAGGGTAATTTATCTCTTTATGTAACCGTTTTCAGTTTTGAACTAAGTCGCAGCGCCTAATATAAAGATTGGGGCTGAAACAATAAAGGGGTTGAACACTTTTTTATCTAACTCAATTGTGCTCTGACTTTCTCTCTCTAAAACTCTATGTCTCTCTCTCTCTCTCACTAAAACGCACGTATTACTTTTTCCTAAGACAATTGATAACAATTGAACTCACCAAATTGGCGACTCCACTAGGGACCAAACTACGATTCAATGTCTTACTTGTTCGAATTTGATTTGGTCTTCTTATTTTCTCAATCGAAATTTTATAATGAATCCTGAAAACCATCCATCAGTTCGATCTGCGATGGAAACGCTAAGAGACGATCTGCAAAGAAATGAAAACAGACCGGATAGATCTGTTCCAATCTAAACACAATCGGATATTGAAATGTGCGTGAACCAATTCTTGGATTAAATAAATACACTGAACAAAAAATATGAACAAAGAGAACAAAAAATCCACTCGGCGAAGCTTATATCTGAGGTGAAGCAAGTAAACAAGAAAACTGAGATGAGAAATCAATCTGATCGATCTTGTACTGATTGGCATGTTAAGAGCAAACAGAAGAAAGCGCGATTTGAAGCTCCAAATGAGCGCTATTCTTCTCAAAAAGAGAAAAAATACAGAAAAAAATATATAGCCTCTAGTGACGAAGAGGTTGAAAGTTCTGCTTCGGGCTTTAAAAGTTATAAGAGTTCTTCGAAGGAGGAACCAGAAAAGGAATACCCAAGGAAGCATAAAAAGAACATAAATATAAAAAGGAAAACATTCCTCGTTGCTTGAGGGAACCTACTTGGTGTGAAAGGAACACATCAGATCAATATGCGGAGAGTGATTGAAATCTGTATGCAGTCATGGGGATTGAGGATCAGTGTGTGCAAGATGTTGATTGGAGGAACTCTCCATTGACAAGTGAGATTTGATCTACAACGCGTTTGAAGTGTTTTGATATTACTAAGGTGGAAAAGTTCGAGGGGATGCAAGATCCAGATGACCACATCAAACAGTTCAAGAACTACATGAAGAATTTTGAACATGACGACCGGCCGGTGTATCGTGCTTTTTAAAAAACTTTCAAATGAACAACATTAAAATGGTACAATCGGATTCCGAGGGGATCCATTTCAAATTTCAAGGATTTCTACACTGTTTTTCGAAGGCTGTTTGTTGGAAGTAAGGAGATGAGAGAGAACAAAGATACTAGCGGTGGGAGAAAATGAAAGGATTACACAAAGAGGTTCGTTTTAACTAAGGCAAGTTTGGATAATTGCGAAGAAAATGTGGCAATAACAGCTTTTCGCCAAGGTTTACAACCAGAAGATCTGGCTAATGAAACGACGAAGATGAGAGCTCTAACCTTTGGAGCATTGATGGCTTAGGTAGAGGATCAGATCAAGGTTGAAGAGTCAACCAGGGTCCGAGGAGGACCAGTTATTACTCCAAAGAATTCGAGTGAGGTGGCCAATAACCAAGGGCAACCTTCGAATGGTAATCAGCAGTCACGTTCAAATAATAATAATTTTCCACCTCGAACTGGTGAATATTCAAATCATGTTCCATCCTATAATTACAACAGACCGAGGCCAAATCAGTGGATTAGGCCAGACTACTATGCGCACTTGACAGAAAGCGTGGCTGCAATTTTTGACAAGAACAAGAGCTTCATAAATTTTAGGAAGCTAACTCCAATAAATAGGCCAATGGAGGAGCGGAATAACAAATATTGCACGTATCATGAGGACATCAGACATGATACTAATGATTGCATCACGTTTAAAAAAAAGTTCAAATATTGATTGAAAATGGGAAGCTCTTGACTTATGTGAAGACACAAGGGAGCGGGTCGAAAACTCCAGCATCGATTTCACGGCCGGATAACTCAGTTGCACCAACTAAAAATTTAATGATTTTAGATTCGAAGGCTGAGGAATTCGATGCTCTTCGGAATATTGGGATAAAGATTCGGATAAGTTAATCGTGATGGTTGTTGAATAGCCGATAAAGAAAGGGTGTGCAAGACTTGTGTGAATGTTTTGAATCATTGGCTATTTTCGGAGGTGATTCAATGGTTGGAAACACTGATAGCTCAAGGAAGAGGTATGTTGTCAATTTGACGACTCAAATTGAAGGAAAAATGTCTACTCACATATATGGAAAAAACCATTTTATTCATCTTATTCGACGATGATGATTTGTGGGGTATGGCGGGGCCGCATGAAGATGCGGTAGTTATTGGTGCAGAAGTGGCTGGTACTGAAATTCGACGTGTGCTTATAGACACCGACAGTTCTGCAAATGTCCTCTTCAAAATGACTTATGACAGAATGCGCAACCCTCCTCGAATTTCTCAATTGGAGCGTACAATCGTAGGGTTTACAGGTGTGACAGCTCGAGTGATTGGGGAATTCGAAGGGAAAGTGAGTTTGGGAAAAAGACCTTTCAAGAAGAAGATCCAAGTGCTTTTTATGGTGATGGATTGTCCCACGAGCTACAACGTTATTTTCAGAAGGTCTTGGCTTTCTAGAATGTATGGGGTTGTGTCGACGGTCCACCAATGTTTTAAGTATGTGATAGGGGATCGTATTGGGGTCGTTCGAAGCAACCAGATATTAGCAAGAGAGTGTTATTCCATTACGCTTCGAATCCGGGGATCCAACAGTGGAGATTTAATGAATGAATAACTGTCAGAGGGGTTAACCTCTGATTTAGAAGAAAGAGTAGACGATCTAAGGGAAACCCCAGGGTCTTTAACAGTAAGTGAAGTAATAAAGGAGTATACTTTTTTCGGAAAAAATAGTGCTTCAAATAGGAATCTTATTGACCCCACTTTTACTAACATTCATGGATGCTTTTGCAGGATACAATCAGATTCAGATGGATCCAAAGGACCAAGAATGTACGACCTTCATAACTGATAGAGAGTTGCATTGCTATAAGGTTATGCCATTTGGATTGAAAAACGGTGGAGCCAATTATCAAAGGTTGATGAACAAAGATTTTGTCACTCAGATCAGAAGAAATATGGAGGTATATATAGATGACATTGTGGTAAAAAGTTTGAAGGATGATGCACATCTGGAGGATTTAGAGGAAACATTTTTAAATTTAAGACCATTTGAAGCTGACCCAGAATATTTGAAGGCTCTAATAGCAATGAATTCGCCTCGATCGGCTAAAGAAGTGCAAATTCTGACAATAAGATTATTAACACTTAACCGATTTATTTCCAGATTCTCTGATAAATGCTTTCCTTTCTTTCAAGTTTTACGAGGACCAAATAGATTTCAATGGACATCGCAGTGTGAGGAAGCATTTACAAGCATAAAAATTTGTTATCATCACCAGAAACTTTGTCAAAACCTCGAAGTGGAGAAAAGGTTTTTTTTGTACATTGCAGTATCGGATTTTGCACTAAGTGTGGTGTTGATAAGTGAAGATTCAGGTATTCCGAAGCCAGTGTATTATATCAGAAATAGTCTAGTAGCAGCAGAAAAGAGGTATTTGAAGCTCGAGAAATTAGCATTAACATTGATGAATACTGCTAGGAAAATGTGCCCCTATTTCCAAGCACATCCTATTGAAGTCTGAACTTCATTCCTTTTTAAAAATATCTTACAACAACCTGATATTTCGAGGAGGATGAACAAGTGGTCAGTGGAGTTAGGAGATTATAATATTTTGTTCACACCTCGAACTGCAATATAAGCTCAAGCGTCAGCAGACTTTTTTGTTGAGTTTCATTCGAACAGATTGGATATTGAAGAAAGTAAAGATGTTGCACCAGTGAATTCGAAGTGGATCGTTCGCATAGATGGAGGGTCTAGTATTTCAGGATGTAGTGCTAGGGTTCAATTAATAGCTCTAACTGGAGAAACGATGATCTAATCCATCAAATTTGGTTTTCACGCTTGAATAATGAAGTTGAATACTAAGATACTTTGGTAGGTTTGAGGTTGGCAAAAATATGTGGAGCAACTTTAGTACACTTAGAAACAGATTCTCAATTGGTAGCAAATCAAGTGTTTGGGTTTTCTGAAGCAAGAAATGATCGCTTGATTTTATATATTCGGGAGCTTCAGAACTTAATGTTACTATTCGATCATGTTGTTGTTGAATATATTAGTCGAGGAAGTAACATGATGGCTGATTCTTTAGCAAATATTGCTTACAATGAGGAATATCCTTGCATTTTGTTACAAGAAAATACTTCGATTTTGACTCAATCAGATCAGTGTGAATGTGTAGAGGAACTTTTTATCACATCCGTTGCTGTCCGAGGAGATTGGCGAACATATATTCTTAATTTTTTTGACTCAAAGAACATTGTCATATGATATAAAGTTGGCCAAAACATTGAGAGGTAAAGCCTTCAGATACATAATTTTAGATGAGATTTGTATAAGAAAGCACTAAGCAGACCATTACTACGATGTCTAGACATGCAAGAATCACAAGAGGTATTATCAGAGTTGCATTGCGGAGAAAGGTCAGCTCATTGCACGTTTAAAGCTTTATCTCGTCGAGTTTTGCTTGCATGAATTTATTGGCCTACAATCATGAACGATGCTAAAAATTTGGTTCGAAACTGTGATACTTGTCAAAGGTTTGCTAATTCTATACACAGGCCGACAGTTCCATTTATGTCTATAACCAATGCCATACCATTTGATAGATGATGGATTGATTTGGTGAGGCCTTTGCCGATGACATCTAGGGGGACGGAAAATGATAATTGTACCAGTTGATTACTTTACAAAATGGGATGAGGCAGAACCACTATCTGGAACAAAAGAGAAAGATGTAATAAAATTCATTGTGAACAATATTTGTTGTCTTTTCAGAGTACCTCGGAGAATTACTATAGATAATGGCCCTCGGTTTAATAATAAATAAATGACCTCATTTTACGCATCAAAGGGAATTCAACAATGTTTTTCGACGCATTTTCATCCTCAAGCTAACGGAAAAGTCGAGGTAACAAACATAACTATTTTATTAAAGACTAATCATCTTTGAGGTTGGTCAAGAGTAGAATCTTCCGAAGTGTTTATTATACTTTTTGAATAAACAACCATATTTGAAGTTCTACGTTCAATAAATGGACTGTGTTATTCGAAGTGCCACGTTTAAGACTAGTTATCTTCTGGGTTGTGTTAACCATTTAAACAAGCCCATACCTCCTCTTTCTCTTGCCTGGTCTAACCCTAAAGCTAACAGGTATAAACTTAATGCTGATGGGGCTTGTAATCTGTCTGGTGAAGCTTCGGGTGGAGGTTTAATTCGGGATTCTAAATGTGATATCATTTTCGGCTATGGTCGATTGTATGACAATAATCTTCCTATAGTTGCAGAATGTCGAGCCTTATTTGATGGATTAGCTCTCTGCAAGGCCAATTGTTTCTCTCAATTAGATATTGAGACTGATTCAAGTATTTTAACAAACATGATTCTCACTCAAAAAACATCGTGGTTCCTTATTCCAATTCTCAACTGCTGCCGTAAACTTAATCCTTCGAATATGATTATGACTCACATTTTTCGTGAGCAAAATTCGACAGCAAATTGAAGTCCTAAAGAAACTTTAAAATCTGGTCAGAATTCAGATTTAAGTCAGAATCAAGGTCCAAACTAGATGAAATAAATCAATTCGATTTAGGAAAAAAAAATCAACGGAAGTGTTGGGGTTGTAAATAGTAAAGGAGGGTCGAAGCGGATTTACCATGGGGCTCGGGGGGGGGGGGGGGGGGGGGGGGCGAGCCCCCCTAGTCTCAAGGAAGATTAGTACTGAGGAAATTTTTATTTTCGAAATTTTTAAATAAGTTATGTTTAAAATGTTTGATCAATGGTCAAACGGTGTCGGTTTTGGCTGAAATTTGGACAGAATGTTTGGTACATATAAAGATTTAATATGTCCGGTTGGATTGCTATTTGATGCTACGGTTCGGGAGAAATCACTTTTGGAATAGTGGAGTAGTTTTTGTAATATTATTCATTTTTGTTTCTTTTTTTTGTTAATTTATTATGTTTAAAATTGTTGGTGGGTTGTAGATATTTATTATATTGAATTAGATATACTTTTACCTTCAACTTATCATAATAGTAGAAGTGTTTTTGGTGGAATCTTCATAAGTCTCGTGGTCTTTTACGCTTCACAACGAAGTGGTCTTTTCATATAAATGTTTTGGTTGTTGATTTATTTTACCGTTGATTATTTTTCAGTGATTAGGTTTGTGGTTTTATTTTCTTAATAAATCGGTTGTTTTATTATTTGGTTTGTTGTTTTGAAGTTAATCTCGCGTGTGGTTGATATACTATTATTTGGGTCTAATGGTTGTTATTAGAGCTCCATACCCAGACGAAAACGTGATATGGATGAAATTCTTGGATGTCGAAGATGATGAACCATCAGTCATGCTCATCAAACGGAGTGACTTTATTAGAGTGTATAAAGATAGTGTGAGTTGATTAATTAAAGTGACGCTAAGGAACTTCTAAGATGCTCTAATAAGAGTGAACACGTATATCCATTGTAAAATTTTATGACTTAGATATGAATCATGAAACAACCTAATTAGAGGGAGCATTAGGTAAGTCAACTGAGGGGAGGTAAAAGTGGTAGAATTTGTTATGTGCGACCAAATTTTCACGTCGGATAGGTATCAGAAGGATCAATGACAAATAAGTAAGAACATATCTCAACTAGTATGAAGCTTTTTGATTTTATACATAAATGCTATAACTCGTACTCACTCATATATAAACTTAAGATTATTTAGATATATGCCCTATAAATCAAATGTATAATTTTTTATATATATTTAATTTTAATAAATATTCATAATTTTCTTAATTTATAAAAATATCACGATTAATTTTTTTTTTCTAATATTTTCAGACAAATTATTAAAAAATCAATTAAAAATACGAAGTGAATTAAAAAAAAATTAAAACACGTCTAGTTTATGTAATACTTCGGCCCTCCCAGACCTGGTTCCATGTTCCGCCACTCGAAATAGATGTACCTTCTCTGCCTGAAACACCGTCGTGTCGCGGAAGGACTTTAGCTTCGCTACTGTGTTCAAACTTTAAATCGATTAACCTCCAACAGAAACCTCGCCCTAAAATGGCCAAGAAACTCAGCTCCCAACTCTTCGTTAGCAGTTCTCCCTCTTTCTCTCTCTCTACGTTCTTCTGATTTTGATTATCAATTATCTATTGTCATTCTTAAAGCTGCAGTTTTTATGATTTACTTGAACAGGATTGTCTTCATACACCACAGATGAATCTCTTCAAAGCCTGTTTTCTCAATTCGGAGCTGTTACCGGAGGTAAATAATTACTTTAAAAGTTTCGGCAAAAGTTTCGGCTTTCCATATAGATGATTACTCTCGTTTTCTAGTATCTGATTTTGATTCGTTAAATTGAATTTGAATTTGTGTAGCTAGATTAGTTAAAGACCCAGAAACCCGAAGACCTAAAGGGTTTGGTTTTGTGACGTTTGAATCAGAAATTGATGCCCACAAAGCTATCAAATCCCTAGATGGCAGAGTAAGAGTACTACTAATTCACACTCTCATCACTTTTTGTTGTTGTTTGATGTTGACTATGTTGGGTTTACATGTTTTATTTGTTAAAGTTAAAGCTCCATTCTTGTATAAGATGATTCCTGACTTGTCTGTGTCTGTGTCTGGCTAGTGTTAGTTTTTGCTAGACATGTATCTTCTTTGATGAGGATTGATTTCTTGAACAAAAGGTTCGAAATCTAGGAAGTTTGGTGCTTCAAACGGTGACTGACCCGCACCGGATGTTTCCCATTTTGGTGACTGACCCGCACCGGATGTTTCCCATTTTGTCTGTGTCTGTGCCTGTCTGGTGTTAGTTTTTACTAGACATATATCTTCTTTAATGAGGATTGATTTCTTGAACAAAACGTTCCAAACCTAGGAAGTTTGGTGCTTCAAAACAGTGACTGACCCGCACTGGATGTTTCCCATTTTGTCTGTGTCTGTGCCTGTCTGGTGTTAGTTTTTACTAGACATGTATCTTCTTTGATGGGGATTGATTTCTTGAACAAAACGTTCGAAATCTAGGAAGTTTGGTGCTTCAAAACGGCACCTGACCCGCACTGGATGTTTCCCATTTTGTTGCACGCACGGTCTCCCTAATCAGTGCTTTCGAGAAATTATCACCCTAGATATAACAATCAAACATGCTTAGGGTTTATACGTAGGACTAGTGGTGTAATATTTTGAAGTCGACCTATCATTTATACAGTTGACTGTAAATTTGCTTCGGTTGTTAAAAGAAGGCAGAGCTTTGGGTTTCTCCTTTGATATAGAACATTGAATCCATCATCGATCATCCTTGTTAACCATATGTTGTATAGTCGTTTTTTACTTTAATAGTTGGGTTTTCAATAAACACCAAACAACTTATGACTTTGTCCGAAAATCTGACCTTTTTGTTTGTTTATTTCAATATAGTTTTTCGGCTTATAAACTAAACAGCAAACAACCCCTTGTGGTCTGATTTCTAGTATAGGACTTATGTCTTTTTTGGGTTTGCATTCTTCTGGTTATTAACACCTTTTTTATCTTGGTCCAAATTGATCGCCTCAGATTGTCAATGGGAGGCTAATCTTTGTTGAAGTGGCCAAGACTAATGCTTCTGAAGATGGCAATATCTCCTGAAACCAAACAAGTTCGTCTACTAAATACAAAGGGGTCTCCAAAATTATGTTATGTTGAGATTGTAATACATATGTTTTTTCAGATTGTAATATATGTATTTTGCTCAAATCCTTTAGTCATCTTCATTTTCTATCTATACTTTCTTCTCTTAAGATGTTAAGCATATATATGCAACATTGTTTCGAAAAAGTTTAGGGGAAGAAGCATCTTTAAATGGTTTATCTTGAGTGACATCTACCTGGTAATAGGTGTTTGAGCAATAGTAGAAACTATTTCAACTTGTTTCGGTGTCTTTAATAGCTCGAATAGTCAAGGTAAACAATGAAACTATATGGGAACTGAAATTTTAGTACATTGAAGTTGGAATGCCACAATTGTATGTTATGCAACATCTGTCTATACATTAGTTGTTTGTACATCGCTTGCTATTTTCCGTTGCAGACAATGTTCTACTAAAAGAAAACTTTTTTTAACACTAAAAGCCGTATGCTCAAATCGGGTTTGATAGAAGTTGAGCTACACGAAATCAATGGGTATTCACATTTCGGCTGGAATAAGATCTTCAAGATGAACAGAGTCCTGACCAACCTGCATTAAGGTCCAGGAAGAACATGCTTATAATAGAGATCATGTGCCAAAATCTAATTGATCATACAACATACAAACAGATTATAATCAGGGGATTTAGAAATCTAGACATTCGCAAACAAGGAATTCGCAACCCTAAAATTTTCAAAGGTAACTATAGTTCGGAATAGAAAAAACAATACCATCACAAGGAAGTAACAATAGACCCTAATGTTCAGATCTTTATATCAGATTACAAATCTATATGCATCAACTCAAATCAATTCAAAAAATTGGAGAAGCTTACATGGCCACAGCAAAAACATAAGCCTTATCCGTTTCTAAATCAATAAAACAGCTGAGAATCACCTCAACAATACCTGAAACTGAGTCATTACTCCTTGTATGCGTAACTTACTCGTAAGTTTTTGCCTTCCAACACCTGAACAAAAATGAAACAAAAACAAATTTGTTTTATGACAATCTACATTGAATGCTCCTCTGAAGCTGCCTTTAAGCATAAACACCTTAAGAATTCTATTATACCTGACCATCCATCTCTTCGAATGCTCTGCTAGCAGAATCCTTAGAAACGAACCGCACAAAGCCGTATCCTTTGGACTTTCCAGTAACATGATCGCATATAACTTTAACTGCAAAAAAATGTAACATTCAATTGCCTGACAGAAATTATACGGAGCCAGATCCCTTTTAAAAACAAGACTTATGAAACTTCACCTTCAAGAATTTCACCGTATTGTCCAAAAGTATCCTTCAGCACCATTTCGTTGGTGTCATAACAAATTCCTGCACATGAGCCGCTAACACGTCTGCTTAGACTACACTAGTACAGTTTCAATCATAAGCAAGATGATGCTTGCTGTTAAATTGAACCTCACTTTACACAGTTAGAAAAATTACATCACTTCATTCAAACAAATTTGAGATATGTTTGTGCTTAATAGGCCAGTTTTTGGTATCAATCCACCCTACAGAGGGCAAAGCTGCATTTTTTAAAGTAATCATCAGCAAACAATAGTCACATGAAAGGCTCCTAATCAAGACTTTTACCTAAACATATTCAATCAAAAAAGTTTCCAAGCTATCCAATTTTAACTCACTTTACCAATTATTTTAGCAGAAACACTTAGCCTATCACATTTTAGCTTATCACATTTTAGCTGGGCTTCGAATTATGATCTTTCATCAACAATAGCAGAAAAACACGAAATGATACGAGAGCTCTAAAACTACAATCTTATTCAATATATCAATTTCGAAACTTTATAAGTAAAAATTAGATTTTGCAAAAGATATCAAAGAGTGAGAGATCTAAGAACACACCTCCAACGAATAACTTGGCGCAGGACTGACGGGACGGTAACCATCTGAAAGGTGTTTTACATGAGAGACAAGCAACGCCAAACGAGGACCCCAATAAACCTAATTTTGAAGAAGGAACCATCTGAAAGGGATCAAACTGATAGCATGGTTCAAGAACCCTAATTTTGTCATTTGGGGAAACATTTTAAGGAATAAAATATAAAGGTTGGTAACAAAAAATACAAACAAAAACATATGTTTTTTTATGCTAAAGATTAGTAGGTTTTTTTATATTATTTTTATGATTTAAGTTTTTTTAAAACCCATGGTTCCAAATTGTAATTCGAACTATAACATAAATTTATTTTGTATTTTTATGTTTTTATTTCACATTTTGTATTTAGACAAAAGATAAGTAATGCAAATTTAATTTTCGTATTCTGCATTTCCAAATACAAAATCAGAATTAAATTTGTTTTTTTTTTTGTGAGGGTTAGGTATTAAAAACACAATAAAACCCTATTCTAGAACTATAAAAACCTTTGAACGCCTAATTTTATCCATAGGTTGTGAGAGTTGACTTGGAACCAAACAACATGCTTGATTTGATTCACTCATTCTATATTTGTGCGTTGGGTGGACACTAGCGGAGTTGGATTTTCTTCTTTCGCTCCAAGAATCCTGATCTTTAGATCGGAGGTTTTCCCTCTCCGATAGCCCTTCTGGGCTGATCCCCCTTTTGCTAGTTTCATCTTTGCTGGTTTCCCGTTCCAGTTTTCGCTATCCTAGGGTCAACTTTCTGGTTTGTTAAGCTCTGTTCTTTAGAGTTTTCCGACTAGTCCGATCCTTTTGGAGTATCTTCATTTGTTTGAAGTTTGTTTTGAGCATCTCCGTGCTTGTTTGGGATTCTTGAGAAGTTCCGCGTTCTTCTCATGTTCATTTCCTGATCTCTGTTTCGCACTTTGAAACAGAGTATCGGAATTGTAGTCGGATTGGCTGTTTCCGGTTGCTTCATGGCGTTTAACATCCTCAATAACGAAGAGTTCCCTACTCTTCGTCCAGATTACAGTAAAGAAAATCCAATGATCAAGAAGTCGTTTGCATACATATATCCTTTGTTCAGGATCGTTCTGTGCCTAAACCTCAGTTTACCCAGTATGCGGCTGATCACAATGTTATACAGTTCGATAAAGAGACTCACGAGGTGTTACTAAAGCAATCTAAATCTACTCTAATCGGCAAATTTAGCCAAGGGATCCCTAAAAGAGCATATTTTCAATCTTTTATGGATTCTTTTAAGTTTAAGGGTTCTTTTTCGTTCATAACCTTAGACTCAAGAAAAATCTTGATAGAGTTTAACTTGCTAGAAGATGTCACAAAGTTATGGTCAAAATCTGTCTGGAATGTTGAAGGAAAACTGATGAGGATTCTGAAGTGGTCTTCCGACACCAATAAGAACAAAGAAAGTCCGATTGTTTTACTCTGGGTTCGTTTTGAAAACATGCCGGAATATCTTTATAATGAGTGGATAGTGGGTGATCTTGCTGCTTCTTTAGGTAAAGTTCACCGAACGTCTGTGCCTAAGTATAACTGCACTAAAGCCAATGCCTCATATGCTCTAGTTGAAATAGATGTTTCAAGAGTGTTAAAAAGAAAGCTGTGGATTGGGTTTGGAGAAAATGAAGGATGTTGGGTGGGTGTGAGTTATAGACGTGTTCCTGATTACTGCTACACTTGCTTTCTCTGGAGCATAAAGATTCTTACTGTAGATAAAATGCTTTGAAAAAAGATGACAAAATTCAAGAAGTCAGTAAACAATCTGATAATACTTCAAAGGAGGTTATTCAATCAGATTCTTTACAAAATGAAAATACTTCAAAAGATGTTATTCAATCTGAATCTCCTAAGGTTCCATTTATTAAAGTTTACAAGAGAAAGCTGAAATCTGTCATAACTGCTAAAGATGTGGTCTCTGTTTCAAGCCACTCTACAAATCTATGTAGTCCTAAAATAGATACTGTCTCCAACAAAGAGCCTGAAATCATTGAAGCGCTTCAGGATTTGGATCAAGATGTAAACTCTCAAAGCCAGAAAACTCAGTAGGCATCTCCTCTTCAAAAGAATATAGGCAGCTACAATTCTTCACCCAAAGAAAGTTCTTCTGACCAGGACTTTAATGCTGTCATCAATAGGAAAATTACATCTGCAATGAAAAACAAAAGTGTTAAAAAGTTGACTATTAACTCTCTGCGTAAAAGAGAGAAATCCTTTAACAAATCTCTATCTGAATGATAAAGGTTTTAAGCTGGAATGCCCGTGGGATTCATTATAATCCTACTATGTCTAGAATTAAATTCATAATCAACAATGACAATGTTAAAGTGATTGCCATTCAGGAGCCAATGGCCAGGTATGACAAAATTGATCTTATTGCTAGTAGGATTGGTTTTCCTAATTATACTGCTAATAACACTAATAAAGTCTGGATTTTCTGGCCTGATGATGTTACTATTTTTGTAATTTTGAATCATGAGCAACTTCTTCACTTGGAAATCAATTATGCTACTTTTACTTGTGTATTTACCTCTGTTTATGCCAAGAATCAAAGAGTGCAGAGGAGACTGCTTTGGAATCAAATATGTCAGCTCTCTTGTGCTGACAAGCCCTGGATGGTTGCTGGTGATTTCAACACCATTACTTGCCCTGATGATCAGCTTTGCTGTTCTTCTTTTGATGATGGCAGTGTTGATGAATTTAATGATTGTATCAGACAATGTAGTCTTGAAGATCCTGGTTATATTGGATCAAGGTACAACTGGAGCAACAACAAGATATGGAAAAGGTTAGATTGGGTGTTAGTGAATCAAAACTTCATTCACACTTGGAATGTTCAGGTTTGTCACATGACCCTCTCCTTATTGCTATCTCTAATATTCAAAACAGATGTACTAATTATAACAAAGGTTATTTCAAGTTCTTAAATGTTTGGACTAATCACCCTGATTTCTTTAGATGTGTGAAGCAGAATTGGGACAAGAAATGTAATGGTGATCCTAATGTTCTTTTCTGGTACAAGCTTAAGCGTTTGAGAAAGTGTCTTAAAGAATAGAATTCTTCTATTTTTGGTAACATCTTTAACAAAGTCAAAAATGCTACTAATGAGGTTGACAATTGTAAAATCATTCATCAACAGGTTAACAGTAATATCTCTAAGGCTAATCTTTCTAAGGCTAATAGTTTGCCCATTCTTGCTTTAAAAAATGAAGAGTGTTACTGGCGTAAAAAATGTTATAATACCTGGCTCAACGATAGTGATGGCAGCACCAAGTTATATCATAGTTATGTTGCTAAGAAGAGAAAGAAGAACATGGTGACTGGTATTAAAGATGAGGGAACTTGGCTTACTGATCAGGATGATATTGCTAAATCAGCTGAGTCCTATTTCAAAATGATTTTATCTGATAATTCTTATAGTTGTGATGATATAATTCCTCAGGATTCCATTCTAAACAATATTCCCAAGCTAATTGGGGATAGGGACAATGAGGCTATTCTTCAGCAAACAAATAAAGAGGAGGTGTGGTCTATTGTCAAGGGCATGAAGAATAATAGTGCCCCTGGCACTGATGGGTTTAATTGTTATTTTCTTAAGTCCTGTTGGGACATTATTAGTGGTGATCTCTGTTCTGCCTTAAATTCTTATCTTAAGGGTAGCAGTATTCCCAGTGGTGTTTTTGCCACTGGGATTTGTCTTATTCCAAAATGTTCTAATCCCATAAATTGGAATAATTTTCGTCCTATTAATTTATGTACCATTTTTAACAGGCTAATCTCTGGTCTTATTACGAAGAGACTCTCTCACATTCTCCCTTGTATTATCTCTAGAGGGCAGAGTGCTTTTGTCAAAAACAGAATTATTCATGATAACATTCTGATTATTAAAGAAATGCTTCACAATATTAAGAGAATGCCTTCCAAAGGCAATATTATCCTTCAATTGGACACGACAAAGGCATTTGACAGAATGTCTCATGCCTTTGTCATCAATACTTTAAAATCCTTTGGTTTCTCTGATGCTCTTTTAGTTCTTATTAACAAGCTTATAACTAATATTATGGTCTCTATATTGATTAATGGAAGTAGCATTGGTTACTTCCATCAGAAGAATGGATTAAGACAAGGAGACCCTTTGTCTCCTTGTCTTTTCATTCTTGCTGAGGAAGCTCTAGTTAGAGGGCTTTCTAATTTGTATAATAGTAACAAAAGTATGAGATATTATTTAAAATCAGGTTTTATCTTACCTTGCTTGGCTTTTGCAGATGATATCATCATCTTTTCTAACAGCTCTCATGCCTCTATTGCTTGCCTTAGTAACCTGCTTGAGAAATACCAAAAGGAGTCTGGTCAGCTTATTAATAAAGAGAAGTCACAGATTATTATCTCTTCTAATTGCTCTTATACAAACTCATCCAGGATTAAATCAGCAACTGGGTTCAATACTGATATAACACCTTTCACCTATTTGGGAATTACCATAGCTGCTAATAACAAATGGAAGCATTTTCTACCTCTTATTGCTAAGATTCACAATAAAATATATGATTGGGATATGAAGAATTTATCTTTTGGGGACAGGTTATCCCTTATAAAGAACGTTCTCTATCCTATTATCTTCTTTTGGATGCAAAACAGCTTAATCCCTAACAGTATTATTAGTAGAATTGAGCATTGCTTTAATCAATTTCTTTGGAGATCTAAATATAATGATAATGCAATTCACTGGTCTGCCTGGCATAGACTCTGTAAGCCTTATAATGAAGGTGGATTGAATGTTAAGATTTTGTCAGAAATTCAGCTTGCTTTTTCTTTTAAACTTTGGTTTCTTTTTAGGAAAAGAAAATCTCTGTGGGCTGATCTCACCCACAAAAATTATTGTAGCAATACTCATCCTACTAACACTAATTGTAAAGTTTCCGATTCTATTAACTGGAAAAGGCTTTGCTCTGTTAATGATCAGGCTGATCATAATATTCACTGGAGAGTTGGAAATGGGAATATTGACTTTTGGAGAGATTCTTGGCACAACTTGAATCCTATTGCTAATGACTTTGCTTTTAATAATTGGTTTCTCCCAGTTAAAGTAAACTCTTTTTGGAAAAATGGCAATTGTGATATTTCCACTCTTCATACCTTTCTTTCTCATGAAAGATTAAAACACATTTGCTGTGTGAAAATCAATCATGATCAGGAAGATATTATTGAGTGAAACATCTCTAATGACAACAGTTTTAACACTAAGGATACTTGGCAAAATATCAGAACTAGTTATCTTATTCTTTTCATTTTAAGAAAGTTTGGCATCACTTCATTCCATCTAAGTTTTCTTTTCTAACACGTAAGTTACTAAAAATATTTTCTCCTATAGATAGCATTCTCTCCAAAAGGCATTTTGTTCTGGTGTCTAAATGTCAGTTCTGCTGCAACTGTGAGACAAAAATCACCTCTTTATTAGTTGCAGCTTTACCTGGTCTCTATGGAATTATTTTGGCATTCTGTTCAAAATTCCTGTGAGACGTTTCATGTCTCTAAGTCATATGCTGTATTGCTGGTTTTGGTCATCTAAGTGTAAATTCCACATTACTCATATTGTTCCTCAAATTATCCTATGGGCTATCTGGTCGAATCGTAATCATAACAAGTTCAATAATTCCTATGACCTTTTCACTACTGCTGTTAATAGAATTCAAAAGGTAATCGTAGGTATTAATTCCAAAAATATGCTCAAAGCTAAGCATTGGTATGGTGTTATCGATGCAGGTGCTTCTCTGGGTTGTCTAACTATTGGCAAGGTAAAACCGAAATACCTGGAATGGCGTCCACCGGTAGCTGGGAGACTCAAGATCAATGTTGACGGAGCGAGTAGCTTTGTTGGTGAGGCTTCTGGTGGCCTGGTTGTCAGAAATAATCTGGGCAACATTGTAGCTGGTGCTGGCTTCGTGTTTGGAAAGCTGGATCCTCTTCAAGCTGAGAGCAAGGCTTTGCTCGAAGCCCTTCTTCTTTGCAAGACCAATGGTTGGCAAGCTGTCGACATTGAGTCGGACTGCTTAACCCTCATAACCACCATTGCTTCTGGTAAAGCTTCGAGTAACCCGATTGCTTCGATATGTCGAAGCTTGATGCACCCTTCTATGTCTCTTCGACACATTTCTCGCTCCCAAAATACAGCAGCGGACTGGATTGCAAACTGGGTTTTGATGGAGCGCTCTGGTAGAAAGTTCACGAACATCGATGTCCCCAATCCTCTGCTGGCGATTATAACCCTTGAAAGTCTTGGAGTGGGATACATTGATCCTGGTTAGACGCTCCTCTGCTTGAAGATGCTGTGGAGTCGAAGCAATGGTGCTGATGCTGTTCTGAGTTAAGCAATGGTGTTGTGTTTGGAAGCTCTGTGGGGGCTGTTTGAGTAAGTTTAGGGTTTTTGTGCTTGAGCTAGGTTTCGAGTTAGGGATTGAATTTCCAGATTCTGTTTGTTCGGTTTTCTGGTGCACTGCATCCTTTCCAGACCTTTCTCCTCTACCATCAGAAGAGAAAGGGTACTTTGGATGAGTGTCGACCAAGAAGAAGTAGAAGAGGATTTGGGTCTTCTGTTCTCTGGTGCACTGCACCCAGTTCCAGACCTTTCTCCTCAAATCAGAAGAGAAAGGTTACTTTGGGGGAGCTTCGACCACGAAGTACCAGAAGAATTGCTTCGAAATATTTCGAATTGTTGATGAATGGTGTTCTGAAGAATTGGCAGTTGGGTGTTTTGGGTGGATCTGCTGAAGAATGAAGTTTGGTGTCGAAAGGTTGAAGATGAAGAGGTTGTGGCTTCTGTTTGTTTTGTTTGATTAGGGTTAAGGATTGGGGTCGACTTGGTATTTTGCTAATTTTGACCCTAATTCTTAAGTCTTTTTTTTGGATTTATTTCTTATAGGGCCTGTATTTTGTAAACGTTACTTTCAGTCCTTTAATAATAAAGGTGATTTTTGCTTTTAAAAAAAAAACTATAAAAACCAAACTAACTACAAATTTACGGTTAATTAATCAAGCAAAACAACCAAAAATCAAACCTAAAATTAAAATACATCGATTTCTAGAATAATGCGATTTGACCTTTTATGTTTACAAAATAAAATAACGATTCGATTAAAAAAATTAGTTATTAAAATCGATAAAAAAAGATGAAAAAAATCAAGAAATCCACGACGTATATTCATAACAACTAGATTTAAAGTTTTTGGAAAAAATATATTCCACAATTCTTCAAAACTTATATAATTTATTAAGATTATTTGGGTATAATAAAACAAAATAAATAGTACTGGTAAATAAATAAATTAACTAGATTTAGGTAATAATAAATGATAATTAAAATAGTATAAGAAGAATATATTCATTTTTGAATAGTTATTGATTCTTAGCCCTCAAATATTTTAGGAAGTTTTATAATATTGTAGAAATTTACTACAGTAGAAATTCGATAAATTAATACTCGATTATTTAATAAACTCTCCAAGATAATATTTTTGGCCGGTTCCAACTTGGGGATAGGGTGCTAAATTAATAATTCGCTAAAATTATAAGATAATACATTTTTGATAATTTGTTTAGACCCGGTATAAAATATAAATTAATAATTCCTTATATATAACATATTACATGAATGATTTATGAAGGTTTCTTGAAAAATAACTCAATTATCTTTTGTTTTTTGTTGAAATCAATTTCCCCATGAATCTCGTCTCTAATTTTCCTTACCATGGTAAAAACTTATGGTGTTGTTTTCTCATAGCTCAACAAGAAATTGTTCAATGTGATTGCCGTTTTAATAGCTTCGTTTCGTAAAGGGGGCCCATTGTAGAACTTTCATCAGCTTCTTCATCGATATCATCTTTATTAATTCCAATAACGCTTTCAATAATTTCTTCACCAGTCAACAACTGTGCAACTACATTTTCTTCTGGGTGATTCAGAATATCTTCGACATCCATTGCATTGCGATAACCCAACTCTTTGATCAAATTCTGGAGTTCTTGAGTGCTTTCACCACCTTCGTATGAGTTCTCAAAAGTCACGTTATCTGTTGATCGAAGTTTACAATGACGAAAGCAGTTCCCAATTGTATTTGCACAAACATCCCTAGACCATGCTGAAATTGCAAGATTCATTGCATCTAACACATTTATTTTTGCTGGATTTGTAAACTAAGTATTTTACTATAAATTAATATAATATTAATTAATATATAAATTAATAATTATTAATTTATCGATTAATTAATAACTCTTTTAATTAATAAATTTTGGTGGTCCCAAATGTATTATTTTATAGAGTTTCTATTGTATTAGATTTTGTTGGAGCTAACAGACGATATAAATCAGATAGTAAAACTAATTCTTATAAATGTAAGAGAAATATTTGAATAAAATAAAAAATGCTGCATGCTGATCTTTATTTTATCGTCGCTATTAAGTTGTTATTCATTTTGTTTGTTATGGCAGAAGTAGTGTTAGGAACTGAACAGTAAATCGTCTCTTGATTATCGGGTTTGGTGGTAGATAGTCCATTGACTTTCAAATGTCCGTTGATAGTCCATGTACTATTGCGTTTGAATAAAGTTAGTCCAGTGGATCCTCTGATCCATGAGAGGTTGCCACGTGTCACCATAGTCCCCAAATTTTTGTATCACCACTAATCCCTTGAGTTTAGGTCAAACCTAAAATGTATGAATATATTAGGTCACAACATACATTCTATGAATGTGTTTATTTTTTCAATCAATATAAAATTGAAGGTCAAACTGAAAAAAATATATTAGGACATAACATATTTCAAAGTGACATTACATATTTCTAAAAGATCATTTATCCCTAAGAATAATATCTTCTACTGTTTCTTTCAAGATATTTTTTTTCCGAATAGAGTTTGTGTTTAAATAAATAAAATATTACATTTGAAGGTATATATATTAAATAACAACGATTATTATCCTACTAACCACCATTTTTTTACACGCATATATTATATAACTATTTTTACTTTTTCAATAATTAAAAATTAAACATAAAATCAATACAAAATATATAGAGAAAAAAAATCATTGTTAGCATATTCAATGAAGCTGACAAGAGTCCTAAGAGGGTAGTCGGGTTGGTTGAATAAGACATGCTTGTGATCAGAGATTACGAGTTTGAGTTCCACTACATACACTTTCTCGGCTGAGCCTGTCACCTTGTGTGGTTTATCTTCGGGCGTTGGTTTGCCGGCTATTGCGTCAGACTGAAGGTTTACCCTGTACGCACTCATTGCAATTGGACTTTGAGTAGCGGCTGCGGGTTCCCTCAAAGTGCGGCTGCGGGTTCCCTCTAAAAATGTCTGAAGGTTTACCCTGTACGCACTCATTGCAATTGCACTTTAAATAGCGGCTGCAGGTTCCCTTAAAGTGCGACTGCGGGTTCCTTTTAAAAAAAGAAAGCTGACGAGAGTTGCAATAGCCGATGAAAGTTACAATAACTATATTTATAAATTATTATTATTATTATTATTGAACTTATTGGAATTTATTTTTGAATGATGGGGGTTTAGGGTCCAAGAAACCTAAACCCATTCCTTGAATATTAGGCCACTTCTGGTGATGGGCCTTGGCTGTATCGATGCTACCTCCTCTCCCTAGAGACAAATCTCATTCACAACCCTAGAGGAGCCTCAGATCGCCTTCTCAAATGTCATTGCAGCCTCTGAAAACCCTAGAGCCACAAAACCATTCAACTCCTCAAATGTCGTCTCAGAAACCCGTTTTTCAACTCGAAGAACGAAACCACACAATAAATTCCTCTAACCACATCTCACAGGTCCAATATTTCGAAAACCCTACTTTCGAAAAAGAGGATTCTCTGCTCAAAACTGCTTCTTGCAAAGATCCGGTGTTTCAGAGACCATCTTCAAAGCCATCGTACGCAGAAATCTTAAAGAAAAGCAACGAGAAGTCTCCAGCAAGGACGATTGATGGCTTCAAGCATACAAAGGTGGAAATTGGAACAGAGTATGGCTACACTTTCGTCAGATTTGACGAAACAGATAAGTCTATACTTTCATCTTTAGCTAAATTATTGCGAAGTTTTCTTTCGGCTCTCCATGTGCATTAGATTTCAGGGTTTATATGGAATCTCTTAAACCAATAGGAAGTTTTAGTATATATAAATGGGATTATAGGCATATTTTCGTTGAATTTGAAAACTGTATTGATGCAAAAAATTTCTGGAAACGTAATGTAAGAACAGTAGGCCAATATACATTTAGAATCTTGCAATGGACGCCTGAATTTAACCCCAAACATGAGTCTCCTCTGACTCCCGTTTGGATCTCATTCCCAAAAATTCCTGAAATAATGTATAACAAAGATACAGTTGAACATATGGCAAAGGCAATTGGATTTCCTTTGCAAACTTGGATACCTAATAGAAATCGAGCTAGTTTTAACTTCTGCAAAGTTTGAACTGTTATAGATACTTCAAGTCTCCTTCCCCAAAGACTTTGGATAAGCTTTGGAGATCGAGACGGATACTGGCAAGATTTCATTTATAATGACAAACCTGCATACTGTAAAAAATGTAGACACTTAGGACATAAAGAAATCAACTGTAAACCTGAAGATTTGGAATATAAAAAATCACAAAATCTAAAAAAGAATGAAGCAATAGTTAAGGGGAAAAAAGTGGAAACAAAGAAATATGGATACCTAAACCTAATATTATACCTAAAATTAATAAAGATCAACTTTCTGATAAACTGATAAATGATAATCAATATGATAAGGATCAGCATTCTGAAAAACTGACAAATGATACAGACAAAATGAACAGCATAGAAAATCAAGTTACACAAATGGTAGTTAAAGAATCAAGTCACAATATGCTAAAAGAAGATGTTAATATAATCAATCAACATTTAGATGCAGTCAGATTAAATGAAAGTGATGATAACAACATATTAAGATTTAAACAATTAGAATCTAATGTGGTTACTGAAAAAGAAATAGAAGCAGCAATTGAAACCATTCAATTAAACAATTCTTTTAATGTTTTAGTTAATGAAGATTCAGATGAAATAATTGATTCAGATTCTAATAAAAATTCATCACTGGTTAGAAACAAATTAAGTTTATCTCCAAATTCACATATAAGTAAGATATCTAGATCTAACTTAAGTCTACCTGGATCGCTAGAGTAAAAGAAAACAAAATCTACTACACTGAATAGCTTTTTAAGAAGATCATCTAGAAATAAACTTTTAATTAAAACCAGAAACAGCAAAGGATCATTAGGATCCTTAAAATAATCATCAAAATGTCATTAAAATTGTTAAACTGGAATGTAAGAGGTGTAGGCAATCCAAAAACAACCAGAAGTATAAAGAACTTATCAAAAAAGCATTCTAATGATATCATAGCTTTGCAAGAACCTATGATATCAATAGATAAAATTCTAGTAACTTGTTCTAAATTGGGTTTTGAATCTTGTTTTGCAAATAGAAATAATAAAATCTGGATGTTTTGGAGAAAAGGTTTTACAATCAGCATTATTGATAATTTTGAACAACTTTTAAATGCTAGGGTTAGTCATCCTGCTTCTAGGGAAATAGTTTTGCTCACCATTGTATATGCTAAATCTACGGATTGGATAGCAAAACATGCTCTTGAAATAAAAGAAAAATTTTCAATTGATGCTGACCATTCTTTTAATGACTTATCTGCCATATTATTGTTAGACTCTATGGGTTTATGTCATATTAGATATTCTTAACACACTCTAATGTTTTAGCAAGTTGAAAAACTTGACTACAATTGTTTTTTTTTTCTGTTTACAGGTTTAACAATCTATGAGGCACACCAAGGATGGAGAAGTGGTCAGTTCTGATACAAGAAGGCTAGCGAAGATATGTTGAGCTACAAGAAGAAGAGGAAGAAGAACAAAATGAAGAAAGAAACAGAAGAAGAAGGATATGTAGTCCCTCATAACTACATTTAAACTTTTCAATTGTAATTTCAAGCACATGTAACATTCTTTGAGCTACCTTAGCTCAAAAATTGCACTCTGAAACATATGCAACATCATATCTACATCAATAGATTAATATTTTCTTGGAATTTTTTTTATTGAACTTATTATTATTATTGAATATAGTTTATATCATTACATGTAATAATATTTATTTAAATAAAAATAATATATTGTAACCCAAAAATGTATGAAGAACTAATTTTAAGGGAAAATACATACATCATCTTAACAATATATACTCTTCATATGTTACGGTAACTGTTTTTAATCATCCTTTTTTAAAGATATATATTAGCTCCATATGTTTTGTGATGAAAAATAGCCTTGCAAAGTCTCACAAGCATATGATGGGATTATTTCCATCATTCTCAATTGATACAAAATTGAACGTCAATTCGATATAAAATTGTAGATTTATTGACTATTTGATGATTATTATGATAATGATCTTTAACTATATATATATATATGAAATAACTATCTTTCTTAGTAGAAAGTAGACTCCTATATTTAAAATTTGTTACTTATTCGACGAATATTTTAAAAATAACCATTACTATGTTTAGAAATTTTTATTTAACTCACTAACTATCTTTTACCTGTGAAACTAAATATTTAGGTGGATATATATTATAAAATATTTTAAGTATATTAATATATTTAAATTAATACAAAATATGTAGATTGGAAACTATTTAAAAGAAAGTTTTATTTCATATCATGATATTTTTTTTTAATTTTAAATTGTAAAATTGTTAGGTGTAGGCCAAAAGTTATTAGCGGAGAGTACTACCAAACTTTAAGACCAGAGATGATCATCGAAACTAAATGACATGAACTATCAAATCTCTAAGAGCACATACAATCGTATATGTAAAATTTATATGTTAACTGTAATGAACTTAGAAAATTCTTAGGGAAGTTCAGAAGCAGAAATGTTCTTGGGAGAGGATCAGATCAGGAAATGTTTGTAAGAGATAATAGTAAATAACTGAATCAGTGTTTTCTAGAGAGAGAAAAAGACAAAAGAAATAAATTAGCAATATTTGACTAATCATTGACCATTTTCCTAAAAAATGAATGTTCTTTATATAGTAAATGAGGTAGGTAGTAAAATTACATAATTACCACCATTAAAGTGGATTTCTCACCCCACTCTTTGACTATTTACCGACAAGTTCTTGGGGCATATGATTTAACCCCTCTACTTCTTATGTTTGCTTTACTTTGGTCCTTAACCACCAAATATACATACATAGGCCTTTTCCTTGGCATAATTAACCTAGTGATCACCTATATTTTTATCCCTTATCAGTAGCCCCCCAGTCCATACAAAGATATATGAGTGTGGACTACAATTATTTTTCGACCTTACTCGGATCATATGTATTTGCTTGTCTATGTCCATCTACTTGGATTGGATCACTCTGCTTGTCTGTGACCATCTCCTCGGATAAGAGTCGTTTGTTTGTCAGGCCTCCCCTGTAAACTGTCTAGGTGTTGTCATCGGATTATCTGGATCAACACTTCGTGGAAGTGATGACCTCATATTTGGTCATGATGACCTCATCTAGACAATCATTTCCTTTGGAATCGTGTGCTCCTACCTCACCGTTATCGAGTCAGAGATTTTTTAGGCGGTGGAGTCACTTTTGGCCACGCGTCGCGCTCTTATCCCAACTTATCTGCGCGTCTTTCGAAGTGGTTCGTGATAGGGTATCGTGTCAAAAGTCCTGAAATCTTTAACCTTTCACCTTTTGTTTCTTTAACAAAAAATATTTACTTCTTTCTTTGAGTATATGTTTCACATTTTTGATTTCTGCTTACCTTTGACTCGAGAGTATTTGTTTTAGAGAGAGAAAGTCTCAAAACCAATTTCCTGCTCTGTATTTACATGTCTGAAGAGTTCATCAACCTCGAACGGTATAAGCTTTGGAGGTGGTTTAATATTTCAAACCAGATCACTACTCGTAGACCCCCTGGTGGAAGAGAGTATCCCTCACCTGCAGAAATTTAGGAATCACACTTTTGTGATAACTGGTCCCCTATTCGGGAAAGTTCCTTCAATCTTGTTACTCCGTCCCTCGGTCAAGCTTGTCCTCGTGATAACAAGGTTGACCCTTCAACGTCTGAAACTCTTTTTGAATTCCTTTATAGACCTTCTGCTTTCATAATCAAAGGTGATGAAAGAGGAAAACCAACTAGCAAGAATATAACAGAAAGTGTTAAAAAGAAAAGGTCTCATGACCCAAAAGTAAAGTCTGTTCGAACAATGATCTCTTCTTCAATTACAAATCCCCAAGTGACTCCACATGGGTCACCGCAGACGACTCTAGAAGTGAGCCCCAGGACACCTTCAACAAGAGGAGTCCGGTTTGAGCTGGTTTTAACATCCATCCCTGAACTTCAAGAAATGAATATGGTTAATTAGCCTAATAACGATCAAGAGCGACCTGATATGGTGGTGGTCAAACCACAGCCTTTATAAGCAGTTCCTACTGCCATTCCTCCCCCAGACTATCCAAGCCAAGCCAAGCCAAGGTGCTTCTTCTCCTCCTCCGGAAACTGCCACTGATCCGCCCTCTCGAAGCGGGGAGACTTCCTTAGTGAAGAAAGATAAGAAGAAGAGGAAATGTACAACAGACTTGCATTCGAACATAGAGGATATTTTAGGCGACAATTTTCACAACATCGAGTCTAAACACCTTCTTGCCCTATACAAAGTGAAGTATAAATACTTTCAGCCAACTAAGGAATTAAAGCTAAAAGACCAATGATGGATTCCCGATAACATCACAATTCGGTTTCCCACCGTCAGAGAGACTCCATTATATGCCCGGAACAATGAGCTAATCCTTTATACCGAGCTCATGAACTGGGGTCTTCGTCTGCCCCTTAATCCCGCTCTGGTCAAGTACTTTCACCTGATCAGACTGTGTCCTTCTCAAGCTGGCGCTAACATGTGGTACACGCTCATGGCTTGTATCTTCGCCTCTAGGCTCTCTGAGATTGTTTTTCCATGGAACAACTCATCCCCATCTCAAGTGTGGCTAAGAATTCTCAGTACCCATTCTAATATCTTGGTTTTCCATACAATTCAAGGTAATCAAAGATTTCTTAGAGGCTGACAAGAAATGGAAACAACAATTCATCTTCATATCCGGATTATGGGAGACTGGCTTCAAAGATTCCAATGACCTTTCACATTGGTCAACTCTAAAATGGTCAGGGCAGGGTAAGTATCCTTGTATGTTCTACTATCTTACTGGTCGTAGTCGGATAATTCTAACACTTTCCTTCTACAGCCATGAAAGGGATTGCTAAACCCTTTAAGCGTCATGCCAAAATTTCCAAGGATATCTTTAAGAAGTTGAGTGCATGGGCAGGTTAGCATTGGGACCACAAATTCTATAAGAGGTTTCTACCGATGAAATTCGTAAAAAGTAACCTCTGGAAGTACGACCTTGGTAATAAAAGGTCTATTTCCGAGCTTATGGTTCCTCCTCTAAGTGATGAAATTCTCAAACGCTTAGAGTGCTTAAACAACACTGTCTACCTTCCCACCCGCACTCGGACTCCGAGCCATCAAGATGCGGAAAAACCCGAGGAGAGTGAAGAGGAAACCGAAGAGGATGATGAATCGGAGGGTGAAGCTCCCAAAGAGCAAGGATTTGGAACTCAAGGGGGTCCCCAAAGTGAGACTGAGGATAGTCCTTAAGGTGAAATGCTGGGTGGTCCTCCGAAGGAAATTCAGGGTAACCCCCAAGATGAAATTCAAGAGGGTCCCCAAGATGATGAAAGGCCACCAGAAGTTCAACAAGAGGACCCAACCCTCAGATCGTCCCTCCAGCCCATACTTGGGAAAAGAGATTGAAAGAAACTGACAATACCGTTGAGGTGAGGCCGTATGGTAGGGCTGGTGCTGTGAAGCCAAAAAGACTTACCGTTGAGGAAAAACAAAATAAAGTGGTTGATAATGGAGGAGAGATACAACTACAGAAAGACTTACCATAAAGACTTACCATAAAGACTTGCCATAAAGACTTACCAAAATAAAGTGGTTGATAATGGAGGAGAGATACAACTACAGAAAGACTTACCATAAAGACTTACCATAAAGACTTGCCATAAAGACTTGCCTTCAATACAGAAAGTTATAGTAGTGGACTCGGACTCCGGGGGGAATTTGTTCTTCAACGAAGGTAACTGCAAGAAAAGAACTTAGAAGAGGCAGAATATCTTTCTCCTGCCTCAACTTATTTTGATGTTTACGAGAACAACTACATCGCGAACGAGCTGAACAAACTACTTTGCGCTGCTGTCCTCCTCGAATGCAAAGCCAACCACAAGGATTGCTATAAAAATGAAGTCCTTCAAAAAAGGGCTGAAGTGAAGACATTGACCTCCGAGGTGGATGAATTGAAGAGAAAGCTAAAAGATTTAACGGATGAGCTTTCCAAGCAATCAAAGAAATCTTCCCAAGTACAGACCTTGACCTCTGAGGCAGCTGAACTGAAGAGAGAGTGAAAAAACTGACCGATGAGCTGATAAAGACAACAGAGTGTCCACCCAACTAAAAGAGGTCGAGGGCAAACTTTCTATGGAGAATAAAACTTCTGAAGATCGTTTAACTACCATTAATTCCCTTGAAACTCAACTTTCCAAGGAGAAGAAAAAAAATCGACGATGAGTGAGAACGGTTTATTACCAAAGATACCGAACGCGACACTCTGGTGGATGGCCTCACTGAGTCTTGTGAAAAAGCCAAGGTATACTTCCAGAATGCAGTCGAAGATATTGGGAAAAGTTATCAGCGGATAATGAAACTCCGAAGAAAAAATTTAAGATTGAGTAGAAAAAGCTCATCGACGAATATACAGCTGGTATTGTCACCCGTTTTGAAGAAAGATATGCCAACTTGAGGTCTGCTATGGTGCTGGAAATGCATGAGAGGTTTCTGGATTTACACCTTGGTAGTCTTTGGATGCGGGTCATAGAAAGGCATCGTCCTGCAAACACTAAATGTTTCCTTCTTTATTTTGTTAACTGTTTGTACCCGGAACCTGCTAAAATACCAACTTTTGTTATGTACAATTTGGCTCATGTTGTGAGGATTTATGATGGGATTTGAGTAATGCTTAACCTAAAACATTTCTTCTGTGACTCAGTTTGTCTCATGTTTTTTTACTTATGATTCAAAAAGATGAATTTTTTTGTCCAAACTTTTTTGGAGTGTGTTGTGAGTTCAAGAAGATGACCTTTCTTGTTCGAACTTTTTTGAAGTATGCTTTGAGTTCAAAAAGATGAATTTTCTTGTCCAAACTTTTTTGGAGTATGTTTTGAGTACAAAAAGATGATTTTTCTTGTCCAAACCTTTTTGGAGTATGTTTTGAGTTAAAAAGGATGAACTTTCTACGAATCATTTTAAGAAGGCAATAAAATTTTATATATGAGTCGACTATTAGGGAACCTCATTAAAACCTTCATGCACCACCAGGGTAGGAAAGAGTATGTCGCCGATACTTACATAAACTGATAAAAAAATATTTACATGTTATACATTCACTCTAAGTAGACTTTGAGGTGCTCAATGTTCCAAGGGTGGGGAAGATCTCTCCCTTCTTTATCATTTAGCTTGTACGTCCCGAATTTTATCTTCTGTGTTACCGTGTATGGGCCTTCCCAATTTGGAGCTAGCTTTTCAAGCCTCTTTTCTTTCGTATGAATGAAGAATTTTCTTAGAACTTTGTCCCCAACCTTGAATTCTCTTTTTTTAACTTTTGATGGATACCGGCTCGTCATTAGAGTCTGCTAGTGTAAAGAGTTTAATTGTGCCCTTCTTCTCTTTTCTTCTATTAGATCCAGCTCGATGCGTTTTCCTCTATCATTCCCTCCTTGAAATAATCGCTGAATCTGTACGATGGAAACATGTTTTTCGATGGTACTACCGCATCTATTCCATAAACAAGTGCGAAGGACGACTCGTGCGTTACGTTCCAAGAGGTGGTCCTCTAAGCTCATAAAACTTCTTATAGGTCATCCGCCTATTTCCCATCTTTACCCTCTAGGTTCTTCCCCAGCCCATCTAAAAGTGTCTGCTTGAGGGTGGAAGGGCACTGAGAAACACTGACGTATCCCATTGGAAGAACAAAAGGCTCTCATCTCATTGTTATCGAACTACAGGCCGTTATCCATAGTAATCTTTCTTGGTACCCCAAAGCGACAAAAAATGTTAGATATGAAAAATCCGATCACATCTTTCGCTCTTGTTCCGGCTAGCGGTTCAACCTCTACTTGTTTGGAAAAATAATCCACAACAACAATGATCGTTTGGTGTCCTCCTGAGGCCATTAGAAGCGGTCCGACTAGGTTGATACCACATCGGTTGAAAGGAAAAGACTCTGAAATTGACTCAAGGGGAACCCCGGGCGTATGGATCGAGTTAGCAAATCACTGGCAAGTGTCGCATTTCTATACCAACTCCTTTGCGTCCGCTGAGATGGTCGGCCAATAATAACTAGCTAGAAGAACCCTTCGTATCAACATTTTGTAACCACAATGTGCGGATCCTTCCCCATCGTGTAGCTCTGAAATTATCAGTTGTGACTCATCCCTCCCCAAACAACGAAGTAAAGGCCGGCTAAAAGATTTCTTATACAATACATCTCCTGGTACCACTTACCCATATGCCTTAAACCAAAATATTTTGGTCATTACTTTATCAATGGGTAATATATCATCGACTAAGAAATCTTATATCTTGCTTCTCCAATCCTTCACTATAGCTGTAGAGATTTGGAAAGCCTCAATGCCTTCTTCAACCAATTCAAACCCTTTAACTATTGATGGACTTTCTTTTGTAACTATCCACAGGTACTTCTCAGAGAATCAATCACTGAATTTCATGCCCTATGAACATGCTCGAATATGATGTCCGCGAAATCTAATGTTAAATCCTTCAAGACCCCCAAATATTTCACCAAATGATTTTTTCTTGCTTCTGATCGGCCAGAGGCATGGTTCACTAAGAGTTGGGAATCACTTATCAACTTGACTTTTTTAGCTCCGCCAAAGTTTTGCAAGTCTTAAGCCAGCCAAAGCTACTTCATATTCTGCCTCATTGTTTGATGCTTTGAAACCGAGTCGGATTGCTTAGTACATTGAAATTTCTTACGGGGATGTCAACTATGCTCCTGCACCGCAACTAGATGAGCTTGATCCCCCGTCGGTTTGGACTATCCACTCCGGGGTGTATTTTTGTATATCAATGTGTCACTCCGAGTGGAATGGAATTCAACTAAGAAGTCGGCTAATCCTTGTGCTTTGATTGCGGTTCACGGTTCAAATTCAATGTCAAAGTCTCCAAGTTCCACCTACCACTTTGTCATTCTTCCCGATACAGCAGGTCTTTGCACCATGTTCTTCAGCGGAAATGATGTTCTACCACAATTGAATGAGCCTGAAAATAGGGCCTCATTTTTTGTGCAAATGTTATCAATTCTAGTGCTAATTTTTATAATTTAAAGTATCAATTTTCCGCATCCACAATACTCTTACTCACGTAATAGACCGGTCTCGGAACACCAGACTCCTCTCGGACTAAAACTGCGTTTACTGCAAAATCTGACACTGCCAGATAAATGAACAACTTTTCCCCCGGATGCGAATTTGTCAAGATTTTCGAGAAGGAGAGGTGTTGTTTAATGTGGTTACATGCATCTGAACATTCTTGCGTCCAGTTGAAGAAATTTTCTTTTCTCAATACCTGGAATAAAGGGGCGCATATATCTGAGGACCTTGATATGAATATGTTTAATGCCACCAATCTTCGAGTCAGAATTTACACCTCTTTAATTGTTCAGGGAGGGTCCATAGTACACATAGAATTTAGATGTAATGTATCAGCTTCGATACCCTGTTCGCTAACTATGTAACTTAAGAATTTTCCGGATCTAACACCAAACGTACACTTTTGTGGGTTCAACTTTAAATTTATCTTGGTCAAATTGGAAAACGTTTCTTCCAAGTCGGCTAAATGATCCTCTTCTCTGAGGATTTTAACCAACATGTCATCGATGTAAACTTCCACATTTCCTACCAATCTAGCTTTCAAAAGCTTTGTTTACTAAACGTTGGTATGTTTAGTCCGAACGACATCATCCTGTAGTAGTGTAGTCTCATTCCGGTGATAAAAGTTCTACTCTCTTGGTCCCTTGTGTCCGTCTGGATTTAAAAATAAAATATTTCTGGACGTCGAATCAACCAACTGATAAATTCTGGGGACCAGGAAAGGATCTTTGGGACAGGCCCTGTTTAGATCAGTAAAGTCGATACATATCCGCCACTTGCCGTTTTTATTCTTTACTAAGACTGGGTTGGTCGTCCACAAAGGGTATTGTGACTCACGGATGTGGCCTACTTTTGTCAAACGGTCCACTTTTGTTACTATCGCTTCAGTATTTTCTTGAGAAAATAATCTTCTCCTCTGGATGATCGGACGAACACTTTTCCGTATTGCGAACCTGTGACATATGATATCTGCTGGGACCCATGTTACATCTTCTGTGCAGCAAGCAAACAAATGTAATTTGGTTGAAAGAAATTCGAGTAAAATTTATTTTTCCTCTTTCGATAACACTCCCTCTCCATTTTCTGGCTACTTCGTACAGTTCCCACATAGCTACCGACTACATATTTCAAACACTAATGAATAGTGGATGACACATCATGCATCTTAGACAACCAGGATCTTCCGAAAATAGCATTGTATGATATGGAATCATCTGTCACTATAAAACAGTACCGTGACTATTTTCTTGAATGGCCCCCGACCTAGTTCCACCATTCCTTCAAAATATCCAACCACTTCAACCGTTGCTCCGGTAAATCCCACTATTGTTCGGTCAGATTGTAAAATTGTTGGTGGATCCTTTATCTAGCTATAGGTTGACATAAACATTATGTTAGCAGAGCTCCCTGTATCACTAAAAAAAATTCTTATCTCGTTTCCCTCTAACCCTGCTCCGATTACTAGTGCATCCTCATGTAGACCAGCTACATCTCTCATGTCATCGTCTTCGAAGCAAAAAAATCGGGGATGGATTTATGTACATGTGTGATGAGGCTCCCACTTCCAACTGTTTCTCCAAACTAACGATGTGCCTCTTCCCAGGATAGTTTGATATTCCTGCTACTGTGTCCCCACCAAAAATAGTTAGTGATTCAAAAAACCCACATAACTCACTAACCAATCCTTTAGCAATCGGCTCTTCAGCCATGTTCACAATATTTCTACCCGGCTTTGGATCTAGATACTTTACAGCGATATCAAACGCATCGACAAATTCTTTATCAACTAATCCGGATATCATCATAATACCCTCTTGCTTAGGGGCGGCTTCTTGCTTTGGTGCGACTGTGGAATTCTTTTTCACAAAATCAATTAACTTTCCATTCTCTATGAGATATTGGACCTCTTTTTTTAATTCCATGAAATCTTTCGTGTCATGCCCGATATGTTTATGAAATTGGAAATATTTATCTTTCCTATGCTCCATTGGAGTCCGCAACGAGAAAGGCTTACAAAAATGCACATTTGCACGTGATTTTTCAAAACTAGTTGATACACACTCGGTCAAATCGACATAATGAGTAGGTTGGACACATCTGTTGGACATGAGTCTAAGATATTGCTGAGATGTTTGTGTTTCCTATGCATATTGTTGATTATGTACTGCCCGTTGAAGATTTTGGTTTGTTGCTTGAACTGATGCTCGTAGTCGGACAGTTGTAGCTGGCTGTGAAGCTTGCGGTCGGACATTTATCGTGGTTGTACTAGCCCTGATCAAGGTCATATCCTGATAGAAATGAGACATTGACTATATCTGTGAAGCCCTAGTTTCTTCAACTAAGATCCGTTTTTCTATCTGATCACATAAAGCTCTGAACGTCATGTCCCGTGACTCCGCGATATTGTCTTTCATCACCCCCAGAAGAAGACCCATTTGGAAAGTGGCCAATGATACATTATCTTCACAAAAATTCATATTTATCTTGACTTGAATGAAGCGTTTAACGTATTTTTTTAGGATTTATCCAACTTTCTGCCTACAGTAGATGATGGTATCCCCATTTGCACAAAATTTATTGCTTCCAACGAAGTGCTGTTGGAACATACTCCAAAACATGTCAAAGTTTTTTATGCACCCTTACAGTAGACGATTATACCATTTGGATGCAGCATTCTTAAAGGTTTTGGAGAATTCCCTGCACAGTTTCTTGTCGTCATCATCATAATTGATCATAAAGTTCTTAAAATGCTCGATGTGGTTGTCTGGATCCTGAGTTCCGTCGAACTTTTCCAATTTAGAAATATTGAACCTCTTGGGAAGATGTCCGGAAAGGATATCCGGGGAGAGAGAGGATGACCTCCAATTATGTCCGACCTTATAAGCGCTTCCCCCCAGACCTTCATTGGTTGTCATGTAACGTTTTTCCTCGGTTGGAGAAGTGCACTGATTACTAATTTGGTAATCTTGATTATAGCTGTTGGACTGAGGCTGTCTCCGAGGAGTGATATGTTCGACTCGAACATTCCCTGCTTTATCTTGCTCCTCAAAATACATCTTCATCTTCCTATGATCACCTTTCTTCCTTGAATCCTTCTTTCTCCGATTAGTCCGATAAGTGTGCTTGTGCATCTCTGCATCTCTTTGCCCGAGGAAGAAAATTTATCTGAGTTGAGGGAAGTATATTCAATACATTCCGACGGCTTGTATCTTTGTTCCGATCTAGCCCTTCTTTTGGAATGTCGATGACTTCTCATTCGCTAGCCCTTTATTCAGGTTGAATGACATCTTAGATCTGATCACCAACGACTCTCTCTTGTCGGACTCCAGATCTGACTTTCCTAGAGCTTATTATCCCCTCTTTTTCTGCATTTAGTCTTTCGATATCTTCCAACAACTCTTTACGCCTGGCAACCAAGACGAACTCTTCAAGAAGCTCCTCGGCGTATCGGTTCGGGCCGTTTCCATCGTTCGTAACTTGTTACTCCATCAGATGATCGCTAGACTCGACGCCATTCAGATCTCTAGTCGGATTCACCTCAGTCTCTCAACGAACCTCTGTATCTATATTTTTATTTTAAAATATTATTTTCAAGGTTTTAGATTGCTAATTCAGGGTACCACTCGGTTCCCACAGATGACACCACTAATGAACTCATAAAATCCTTAGGGAAGTTCAGAAGCGAAAATATTCGTGGGAAAGGATCGGATCAGGAAATGTTTGTAAGAGATAATAGTAAATAACTGAATCAGTGTTTTGTAGAGAGAGAAAAAGACAAAAGGAATAAATGTACCAATAATTGACTAATCATTGGTCCCTTTCCAAAAAAAGGGAATGTCTTTTATATAGTAAATGAGGTAGGTAGTAAAATTATATAATTACCACAATTAAAATAGATTTCTCACCCCACTCTTTGACTATTTACAGACAAGTTTTTGGGGCATATAACTTAACCCCTCTACTTCTTATGTTTGCTTTACTTTAGTCCTTAACCACTAAACATACATACCTAGGCCTTTTCCTTGGCATAATTAACCTAGTGATCACCTATATTTTTCTCCCCTTACCAAACTGTATACACGTAGGAAAAATTATATACATGTAAAACCATGTTTATTAACTTTTAAAAATAAATATTTGTATGGATAATACAACTAAATAGTGGAGTTATATTTAGTGGAGGAAATAAAGGAGGAAAAAAATGGTTTAATGTTAACTCACTATGGGAATTTAGCAGGATAGTTATTAATTATGCCACGTTGTTTGTCATATAAATTAGCAGGTTGATTCGAGTGCTTATTTTGACACGTTAACTAAAATATAAGTTAACATATGATTTAACACTTCCATTGTACATGCTTTAAATCATTGGGCCGAAACTCAATCTAAAGACTTAGGTGCAGAAACGTTTGCTAAAACCTAAGGGAGATTATTTTCAGAGCCAATGGTTAAGTTAGTACTGTAACCGAAGGTGTAGGTTCAATTTTACTACACTGGAGGTGCATAAACTTGTTTTTTGAAAACTTCTAAATATGCCTAAAAGTTTCTAAAAGAAATTAATTCACTAATATATGAAGACTTTTATATTATTGAATATGAAGAATTAATTAAATGGTTTAAGTTGGAGTGTGTGTTGAGAATGAGCAAGATATTATAAAGGATAGTTTCAGGCATCATGAGGTTTTTGCCACTACCCCAACACAATATACGCGTGTACGGATGTTAGTGCTGCAATGACAGTCTTTTCGACTATTTGTGAGAAGAAGTTGTATCATGATCCAGGGAGCTCAGCTCACTCATCAATGGTTATATAAATAGCGATTGAGAGGTATAAAGAAATATGATGCGTGATTGTGGGAATATTTAGAAAGAAAAAATTTTCCACATCGTCTTAATTTTAGAGTAAAGAGATAAACACTAATATAAACTCTGAGATTCATATTCGAGATTTTCATTAAGTACAATCTTGAAATCTTCAACGAAAAGAGTGATTTTAACCTTTAGAGAATTAATATTCGAGATTTTCTAGTACAAAAGTGATTGTCTGCTGCCATTGATGATAATGTCAAAGAATCATTTGATGTCAAAGTTTTGTTTAAGGGAATACTACTCTGATTTTTAGCTTAGGGGACAAGGTAATTCGAGAGGTACTAAAGATTTTATAAATTTAAGGATATAGAATTAGCTAGAAGCCATTTACTTGAAGAAATTCTTAGAAAATCTATTGTATCTCAAACAATAGTTACATACGCTGAAAATTGATAGTAGTAAAGAAATCCAAAGACACTTGGATGATTTCAACAAAATAGTTCTTGACTTGAATGAAGTCTGAGTCACAATAAAATATGAGGATCAAATAATAATCCTCTTGAGTTCTTTGCTGAAAGTGTATGAGTAATTTCATGACATCAGGATTTACAATTATCCTTTTGACTCCTTAATTGCTGATTATTATAGAAAATTGTAGGTTATACTTCTAAAGACCAATGAGGAAGTATTTGATGATTTTAAGAACTGGAAAATAACGATAGAGGATTAAATTATGAAGATGTTGAAGATATTAAGAAATAAGAATGTTTAGGATTATGTTAATGATGCATTCACTGGCTGCTGTTCTAAACTTGAGATTACTAGACACCAAACTATGAGAGAAACTCTTTAACAAAATGAGTTTGCTGGAAAGATGAACCAAATATTACAAGAAAATTTTAGAAGTATGCTTGTATCAGATGGAATGGACCAAAGATTATGAGGAGAAGCTATATCTATAATTACGTATATCATCAATAGAAATCCATATACATAATTTAAATTTAAATATCTAGAAAAAGTATGGACTAGAAAGACACATGATCTAGAACATATGAGAGTGTTTGAATGTGTTACCAACGTACATATGAAGCAAGATCCGCTTCAGACAAAAGAATTAAAGTGTTTGTTCCTCGAATATTTAGAAAGAGTAAAAATGTATAGATTGTGGTGCCTGAAACCTGTATGTCAGAAGGCTTTGATCAATCGAGATGTGGTTTGCAATGAGAATGTTATGATATTGATAGAGGCGATGAAGACCAAAACTATTACTGTAAAAAAATGTGAAATTGATGATGAGTATGAAAAATAAAATGAAGTTGAATATACTTTTGCCGAAAATGATTTCAGACTTAGCCCAATTTTGGCTCATGCAGAGGAAGTTTATCCATTACATGACTGAAGATAGCCGAGAGTTTGATGTTTCAAAACCTTTGGATGATCATAATGGAGAGCAACATGGTCTTGACATGTATTTAGTTGGTAAGATTTAGATTTGATATTGAATTATATCAAATAGATGATACTACTTCCTCTATGTATGAAGAATTGGAAGAGATCATCTACATGTGTTAGCCGAAATGTTTTGAAGAATTGTATGAGGTCCATCAAGTATGTGATTAGCTGTTATGAAAATTGTGTCTATTATAACGAGGAAACATATAAGGAGAACCATATATGGTTGTTATTGTGTGTGGTAAATATCCTAATAGTTAGAAAGGACATTATGAAATTGAAATGGCGAAGACTCAACTAAAGGGAGAATTTGAGATGAATGATAAGGGATAGGTTATGACGATAGTTGGTATTAAGATGAAAAAGAAGAGGTTGAGAGAGTATTTATTTTTATCTCAATAAGAATACATACATAAGATTCTCAAGAAGTTCCAGATATTGTTAGAAGCATGAGAGATTAGGACTTACATTGATGTACATGTCAAACTTGATATCACTCAAGTACCAACCAAAGTAAAATATAAGAAGTTCATACAAGCTATACCTTATGCAAATATTATTGGAGCATAATGTATGGTACTTTATGCACGGGACCTGATCGTTTCTACTTTATTAATATTTTGAATATATTTATGTCAAATCTAGAGAAACCTTACTAAAAAGCCCTCAAATAGATCATAAGGTACTTGAAAGGTTTGACTGAAGTAAGGTTGTGTTATGATCAGAAGTACATGGCTGATGAGATGCTAATAAGGTGTGTTGACTCTGGTTATGCGAGATACCTTGATACAAGAAAGTCAACTTTGAGTTATCTATTTATTTTGCATCGACAAGTGTTTATATAAAAGTCTTGTTTACAGAAGGTCGTTTCATTGTCATCTACATAAGTCAAATATATGTTTTTATGAAAGAAATGAAAGAAGCCATGTGGTTGAAAGGATTTTTGATTGATATCACATGTATAAAACAAGACATGTCTCTCTTAGTTCAACGAGAGAAATAAGTAAGTAGATATAAAAAAAGAAGTTGTGTAAGTTTTGGACGAAGGTAAAATGGATGTTTCTAAAAACTATTTGGACATCATGGCAGCTGATACTTGAGTCAATATTAGCCTATGTTTAGAATTGTTAAGTTTTGGATAAAAGTGACTTGTGCACAATATTCCAAACTACATGTCCAAAGATGGATGACCGAGACTAAAATGAAGGTTTTACGAAAGTTCAAGCTAGAATTACGTGCAGAAATGTCTGTTGGAACCTAAGATGGAGTTCTATTGAAGACAATGGTTAAGGTTCTATTGTAACTGAAGGTGTATAAACGTTTTTCCGAAAGCTTCTGAATATATGCCTCATTGTTTTAAAATAAATTAATTTTCTAATTTATGAACCATATGACATTGATGAATATCTTAGTCGTTGATTAAGTGGTTTGATATGGATCATACACTGAGATGAGAAAAAATAGTACAAAGAACGGTGCCAATGGTACGACTACCCTAGCACAATGTACGATCGTACGGATGGCAATACTGCAACAACAATTTGTTTTGGCTTCTTGTAGGAATAAGCTATTATATGTTATCGTAAGCCAAGGAGGTCAACACACACTCATCACTCGTTCTAGACAATAGTGAATGAGAGGTATGAAGAAAGGTGTTGTGTGACTATGAGAATTTCTAGAAATAGAAAGTTTTCGTATTGTCTTGATTTTAGAGTAAATAGAGGTAAAAGATACAATCTAAGATAAATCCAGAGAATTATAGATTTATTTTCTACTTCTATTTACTTTAAAATTTGTGTCTATTTCTCGCATATGTAAGTGTTTTTCACCATTCGAACAACGTTAAATCTTTATTGTGTTGTATTTTTTATATATCTGTTATTTTTACTGAAGTATAAAATTTACGACCGACACCTTACTGAAATGGTCAACATTACGGTTATTTTCACAATAGAAAAAATTACTTTAACACTTGATAAAAAAAGTTAAATTTACATTTAAAATATAAAATAAAATTATACCAATGTTAAAAAGGAATACTATGGTTGAATGTTAAAATACTATTTTAAATTGCAACCCTTAAAAAATGTATTTTAAGAAAATTATTAAAGAAAAAAAAAGAATAGTATTCCAACATTATAATTCAATATATAAGAAGGTAGAATATTATTGTAATAAGAGTAATATAAGTATGTTATTAAATTTACTTTAGCGGGCCCGATGTAGTCGGTTGTTAAACTTTTATCTCATGAAAAAAGACGAACCACAAAGAATAAACACTTTAGCTTTTGCACAATTTATTAAAGCATTTTTGTCCTCTATGTTTGTATTCATCTTTTCAGATTCAGCACTTAATCTGAATTCGTTATGAGATGAAACCTAGTAAAATAATTTAATTTGAGTTAAACAAATCCATACAACATCTTGTAGTTTCATTTCTTATCTTACTTTCTAACACAATAGAAGACAAAAAAACAAGCTAAACGAATCAAGAGACAAGGAAAGACAGATTGGAAGTTGTTTAGATTAGTCTTGTTTCAGTATTTGTTTATCAATGGCTTTAACAAGAGCTTGTGTCACATCATTCACATCCCAAACTTGATGTTGTTGGTCATCAGGAACAGCAATAGCTTCCATGCTAAACACAGTGTTGCATGACACTCTTGCTTGGCCTATATTCAAACCCATCTCTTCAAACACTTCCAATATTGACACCAAAGTCTCTCCACTCTTCTTGCACCTTACTCTCACCATAAACCCTTCTTTTGTTTTCTCTACCTTCACTTCCTGCCAATTCCACCATCAAGGAGTGTTGGAGTTTTAGAAAGTGAAACAAAAACTAGAGCACAAGTTATAAAGTTAAAGAGAGAGTAAGAGTGAAGAGTGAAGAGTGAAGATAGAAGAGAGAAGAGAGACCTTAGGCACTTGAATAAGGTTGAGTATGTTTAAGCACTCATTTTTTAAGGTCATGAGGTTTGAGTGGTCTTTTTTGATAGTTTCCATTTTGTGCTTAAGCTTGTATATAGAAAGAAGAACATGCTTAATACTTGTGTTGTTCTTCACCTTGATCACCCATTAACAAATGAAAGTTATAGTCAATAAGATAATGATATTGAACTTGGAAAATGAATGTTTTTGTGTCTTACATGTTTTGAAGTGTTGAGGGCTCTTAGAATGTGAAGCTTTCTGCGGAGTGCCATCCTCTTTTGCAACTTGTTAGTCACCATATCTTCTATCTCTCTCTCTCTAGATAGTTATGGTATTGGTCACTTTCTTTCTCTCTAGCTAGAATGTATGTTGTGACATATGAATGTGGTGGCCACTTATCTTTATAGGATGATAGTTAATGATGAGTGTTGAGTGGGGGCATATATGTCTTGGGATCATTGATGTACAAAGCTACTATCTCCTTGTCTTACTTGGAGCTTTATATTCATTGTCTAAATTCTAGGCATTGTCCTCTCCGGTAAGTATTCTCTTTTAAATTGAATATTCTTCTAACTAGAATGCTAAATTACCATGTTAAAGTATTATCATTAGTGCATTATTAATTTTATTAGGGGAAAAAGTGTACTTTTAGTGTTAGCAAACGGATCAAATAATTGAATGACATGATATAGGCAAATATAAAACAAAATATTTAATTCAGTTTTGAACGTTTAATTGAATTCTTTTACGATCTATCTAATATAATTTTTAAAGAAATTAAAGGATTTTTTAGTTATATTTTATTGAGATGTTTTTTTTTTGTTTTTGAAATAATGACACTATGCGAAAATGAATGATTAAAGTAAATGGATGAACCAAAAACATCAACGAATAATGTTAGATGTAGATTTACACCGACTACAGCAGAAACAATTGGAACTTAATTGTATAAATTGTTGACATTTAAATGTAGCAACTGCTGAAATTTTAAAGCGGGTGAGGCAAAAGCTCAACTGAGAGTTAGATACATAAACATTTGTTGGAATTTAAGGGAAGAGGTCCGTCAAGATTTAAGAATAATAAACTATTGAAATTGAAGTGCAAGAACACTATATGCTAAAACATAAGTAGAGGAACGTTACATGCTTACATGCTAGAACTTAAGGACATGATCGTTACATGTCGAAAGTTTTAAAGATAATTCTATGTTTCTGGATGAAATTGGTTTCAGGATTATCTTAGTGGATTGAGCGTCCTTAGTTGTTGATTAAATGTATTTGATCTAAATTCGTGTAAAGGATTGGTCTCAATAGTACATGTGATGCATATGTCGGATGTCTGAGGTTGGTACCACTAACTATCAAATAATATAGGCCAGTACGAATGCTAGAGTGATTATAACTACTACCTCTTGGTTGTTAGTAAGAATAAACTGTCAACTAGTATTGTGAGCCTAGAGTGCTATATCACCCATACTTGGTTATATAAATAGTGACGAAGAAGTATGAATTAAATTTTGTAATGAGATAATAGCATGAACCGAGTAACAAGTCACTAGAGAGAAAATAAAGAGATTTTTTTGGGTTTTAGATATAGTAGCAAAGTTTGGAAACGTCTTGAGAGTAAACATTGAGACAAACAATGAAGAGTCATAGCTCACTATGTAAGTATGTGAAACTTTAAAACAAAAAAAGAGTGATTGTGTTAGTTGTGTTTTAGTATTTTATTATAATATTTCCTCTATATAAAATCAATATTTGTTGCCCGTGGATGTAGAATTTCTTCACAATCCAAACCACGTTAAATTATGTCTTTGATTGATTTATTTTTTTATTCATGTTCTTCTTGTTAATTTTGAGTTTGAAAGTACACACATCCAAAACTCGACTTCCTTCTAGCCACGCTTTCATGAAGTTAATCATCATAGGATTAAGTCTCGGCCACTGCCAAAACTCGCACCAACTTAGTTAAAAGTATCGCTAAACTGTTGGAAGACTTGATATTATGATTTTCATTGAGTCTTACTTTTTAAATATTATTTCTTGATTTCCCTAAAAACTTGGTACGATGAGTGTGAAAATCTATAAAAATATTGTTATGAGTGATAAACATAGGTTAGAAGGACGTATATCATGAATATCTTGAGTGTAGAACGTTGATCTCACCATAAAATCAAGCAAAATTATAAAAATGAGTTCCAAGAAGTTCGATCTTGATAAATTCACTAGATAAAATGATTTTGATTTTTGAAGAATAATTATCAGAATGTTCCTAGTGCAAAATGAGTTACATTTCCCACTAATGAGAGAGCTAAGAAGAGGTTGACACCAAATTATTATCCAAGGCCCATAGTGTTTTGATATTGAGTTTTGAGGATGCGATACTTTGAAAAGTGTATGAATAACATATAAAGTTAGGGATATAAAATAGACTATACGACAATTACAAGAAGTATTCCATGACCAACAGACTGTATCTTCAGAAGTAATTGTATATGCTGGTAATGTATGGTAGCAAGAATATCCAAAAACACTTAACTAATTTTAATATAAACATCATTGATTTGAATGTAGTTAGATTCAAGGTAAAAGATGATGAATAATGAATAATCAATAGTCATTTACAATGTCCAAAATGTATAAACACTTTGTTTACATCATGCTCTATGGTGAATAGTCATTTACAATGTCCAAAGTTAAAAGTGTTATGAACTCAAAAAATGTTCAGAGGAAGATTGGTTTGTAGAGTGACTTAGATAATTTCGGACTGAGTGTAATGGAAAGACTTGGAATGGAAGATTCAAACAAGAAGATATGAAACTCTTGGTCAAAATCAAGAACATTTATGACTGGTTATAAGGTGAAATGTTTGTGTTGTAGAAAAATATCAAATCAAAATGAATTTACTGAAGAGGAAGAAAGAAAATAATCATCAGAAGTTGAAAAATGAGATACTTTAAGGGTTTCAAATGATTATGAAAACATTGGTGTTTTAATGGATTCAACTTGTACGTAAAATGACGAGTAAGTTTTGGATTCGAGAGCTTCATTGCATATGACATCCAATAAAATTTGGTTTGAATACCTCAAATTATTTGATGATGGAAAGGTCATACTAGGGAATGATGAACGTTGTATTGCGAAATAACTGGGGAATGTTCGACTTAAATTGCCTATAAAACTTGGGATTGTGATAAAAACAAAGTGAGGTATGTCTCTGAAGTCAGACATAACCTTATTTATATTGGAATGTTAGATGAAAAAAAGTCTAAGTATAAGGGTGACGATGATAGACTAAGGATTATGCAAGGCTCACCAGTTGCTATGAAATCCTATAAAACTAATATTATTTTAGTTTTTGAAAGGTCTTTAATGGTCAGAGGTTTCTAACATGTACAAGATGACTAAACCAAATTGTGTCATCAGAGGTTAGGTCATGTAAGTGATAAATTCCTTAATGAACTTTTGCTACAAGGGTTTTTGAATGATAACAAATTGCCAAAGTTAAGATTTTGTTAAAACTATATATTGGGTAAAAGTAAGACGGTTAAGCTCATGCCCATCGACCATACAATTTATGATGTGCTTGAATATGTTCATTATGATATTTATGGATCTGTAATGCATCTCACAATTGAAAGTTCTATGTATTTTATATCTATGATTGATCTATATGCCACGAAAGTATGGATTATACTTTTGAAGACCAATAATAAAGTATTTGATGATTTTAAGTAATAAAAGAAGCTGACGAAGAATCAGATTGCCAAGATGTATAAAAAGTTGAGAACTAAACAAGGCTTGGAATATGTGAATGAAACTTTCATTAGTTATAGATCTAAGCTTGGTATTTCTAGACATGGAACCCTAAAACAAGCTCCTCCAGAATTGACTTGCTGAAAGGATAAATCGAATCTTACTGGATATGGTAAGATGTATGCTTTTACCAACTGGAATGAGCCAAATTTCTTGAGGAGAATATGTTAAGGTATTTGTATACATCATCAACATGAGTCCATATTTGGCTCTAAAGTTTAAGTGTACACAAGAGTAATGAACAAATTAGGAACTTGTGCTTGAATACATATATGTTGCCTACAAACATGTGAAGCAAGATAAGCTTTAGTCGGGAGAACTAAAATATTTATTTCTCAGCTAGTACAATGAGTGAAGGAGTATAGGTTTTGTTTTTGGAACTTACAAAATATAAATGAGAGGTTATAACTCTCATTAGTGCCCACTTGTAACTTATTACCACTCAATCCCCAACCGAAATAAAATACAAGAAGTTTATGCAAGAGATACCGTATCCCAATGTCATTGGAAGTATTATGTACGCAATTATATGCACAAAACATGAGTTGTGATACTCAATTAGTGTTTTGAGAAGATTAATTTCTAATCAATGAAGCGTCAATGGAAAGCCCTCAAATGGATCATGAGATATATAAACGGGTTGTCTAACACTAGGTTATATTATAATCAAAGATACAATGATGATAATATGCGAAGATTGGGGGGGGGGGTGTTGAATTTGATTATGCAATATGCAGTGACACCATGAAGTCAACTTCAGATTATATGTTTATTATGGTCGGAGGAGTGGTTTGTTGGAAATCATATCCGTAAAATTTTGTTTCCTTGTACTTTACCGAAGCCAAATATATGGCTGCTCTTGAATTAATGAAAATCCATATGATTGAAAGCATTATTGTGTGTAATCACTAGTATATAACAAGAAATGATTTTGTTTTATGATAATAGTTATGATCTTCACTTAATAATTAATATAAAGTTACAAAAGTGAACTAATCACGTAAATGTCGAGCTTCACTTTATTCTAGATGCGGTGAAAATGTGGCAAAGATTTGAAGTGTTGAGAATCATTCTAATGCTCTAACCAAAGTATACCAGTTTCAAAGTTCAAACACTACATGATACTAGTGCAAGTTTGGGAAATAGATAGACTGAATATATCTACTAAATAATAGTTGGAACATTGATGTGTTGAATACTAGAGTCACTGTAATCTTAGGTGGAGAATCTGCAGCTTTAGGCTCAAAGTGACTTAAAAAGGAACTGTTGGAATATAAGTGAATGGATTGTTGTGACTTAAGTGTGGTAACTGTTGGGGACTATAAAGTGTGTGGGGCAGGTCTCACTCAATACTAAAGTGCAGAGATATATGTTGGAACCTAAGTGAATGAGGTGTATAGACTTGAGAATAAGGAACTATTCGAACCGAGTGCATGAACATTACGTGTTGGAACTTGGGTACATCGACTTAGCTGCTGGAACCTAATTGCATGCACACTACCTGCTGGAACTTACAATAAAGATCATCACATGCCGGAGCTTCTAAATATACTTTATGTTACTAGGTGAAATTGATTTCGTAATTATGAGAAGAATATGAATAAATGGAACATCCTAAACCGTTCATTTATACATTTGATATCAGCATGTCCGGAGAATTTGGTCAAAATAGTAACGGTGATGCAAATGTTAGATGTCAAAGGTTGGTGCCACTACCTGTCAGATAGTACATGCCAATACAGAAGTCGGGGTAGATACGACGAGTACCTCTCACCTATTTATATGAATAAATTACCCGTTACTATGTGAGCATGAAGTACTATATCACTCATCATTGGTTCCATAAATAATGATGCAGAAGTATGAAGAAACTTTCATAATAAGATAGTAGCGCGAGTCGAGGAGTAGCAAGTCGCTTGAGAGAAATGAGAGAATATTTTTGTGTTTTAAAGAGAGTAACAAAGTTAGAGAACGTCTTGAAAGTATATACTGAAAGAAGTGAAACCTATAATAATCTTATGGTTTGTTGCATGAATCCGACATTGTTAAAGTCTTCAATTTAAGATACTAATTTGACATCCGTTTGATAAATCTTAAGATTTACATACACATCTGCAAATAAATTTCTTATACTTGTAATTTTTGAAAATGAAGCATATATGTCAAAACTAATATATACACTTCTTTTATTAAAAGCGTTTGACAACAAATACAACTTTGATTGCTTGAATGGTTCCATTCGTAAAATATCCACTAACATCTAATTAGTCTTGAAACCAAAGGTAAATCAACAAATTGGAAAAATTGTTTTGCTTGTTCTGAATATATCTTATAGTTTTTTTATATATTCAAAACATAGAATCTCAAAAAACATATTATATATTTTTAAGTAATACAACATGAAAAAAGCTAAAATAGAAAGTTCAAACGATTAAATAGAACCTATAAAGAAGCGCGCATAACGAGTATTGATCCTTAAAAATAAAGTTAGTCGCTCACCTAATCGGTCAAACTCATCATGGCAATTAGACTAGATAAAAACCAAACGTGAGTCTCTCAACAAAGAGATCCAGTGAGGCAAACCAATATCCAATGCCCACTTGAGCAAAAAATCCTAAATACCAAACCTATAAAGGGATCTCTCACCTACGAGATCATTCCTACATCCTAAACCTAGAAACACCTAGTCAATGGGGGTCGTTTGTCTAAGCAAACCTCATAGGTCCTTAGACCCTAAAAAACTTCATTCAAATAAAGGTCACCTATGTGAGCAACCACTGTAGGTCCTAAGATCCCAAAACCTCTCTCTACTTCCACATTCCTTATACTTTTAAGACTTCCGTCAGATGAGTTTCATTCATTTGAGCGACACTCTTAGGTCTTTAGACCCTAAAACATATCTCTATGTAGGGTTGTTTACTTGATCAAACCATCCATATTCCTTAAACCCTTAAAACCTCAGTCAAAGAAGGGTAGTTCATCTAAGTGATGCTTCCAATTTCGTAGATCCAAAACCTCGCTCTAAGAAGGGTCACTCACTTGACAAACACTTCAACATTACTTAAACCTCCACGACCGCAGTCAAACAACCACACCTCATCTTTTAAATATATAAACATAATTAAATGGGTGCTGTTAACCCGAGCGACCCCTTCATATCATTTTGATCCCATAACTAGATTAAAAGATAGTCGGTCATCTAAGAGACCCATCCCCATCTCATTGGTATCAGAGTGAGATCAAAGAGAGGTTGTTTTCTTGCATAAATCATATCCTATCTTTAATTCTAAAACCATATTAAATGAGTCTCTCATCTAAGTGAACCTTCACCATCCCAAAATCTAACTCAAGGAGGATCACCCGTCTAAATGACCCATCCTATGCTTTTTAACCCCATAAGTCATGGATAGTGGGGGAATTCACCTGTGAAATGACTCATAAGCCTCGACCCCATAATCTCTTTAAAAGAGGATCCCTCATTTGAGCGATCAATGTTTTAATGTTGCATCCAAATATTCTTTCTAAGGGAGAGCGCTCCCCCGAGTGACCATTTCTTAGGTTTTTTACCCTCTTTTAAATCCGTAGAGTTGGATGACGCGTCTTGGAACCCCTTTGTACTATTATCTAATCCTGATGTGCCACACCACAATTCATGTTGTCTTGGTCCATGCAACTCTGAATTTCTACCTTGGACACACTACTAACAAAATAACAGTACAAAGACATGCCTAACATATTATGAAATAACAATACAAAAGTCATAGTTGACACCGTAAAAAATGGCTAGGACGTCTAAAAAAGATTAATGAAAGAAGAATATCCGACCTAAGATGGCCTAATTCAAGACTACTATAAAATGCGAGAAGATGTTGGGAACATGGTAAGTGAAAAGCTAGATTGAATAGTAAGAAACAAATAATAAAAGTTATTGTAACTAAATGTATTAAATAAAATTGAGTGTTCTTATCAAAAGTGTGTAGTGTTCTTGTATTATCATTTTTTCGATATTGTTCATATTTTATTATCATGTTTGATCTGTTTGGTGGGTATTTACCTCACCGGTAAGGTTTAGGGTCGTCTTGTAAAAAACATAATTCCATATAAACGAGAAGATTACTCTTCAAAATAAAACAAAAAAAAATATCAGAAATGGTGACTACTCTCATACAAGAGATAAACAAAAAAACATTTTTAATGGAACTTTTATGAAAGCAAACATGGTTGAACATAAAAAAAATTAATTTCTCTCATAAGCGCGTTAAATAAAAAAAATACCAAACTTTAGAAGCATTGATGCATTTATTGTGTTACCCACAAACTTGGGCATTTGATAAAATATTTAAAGCTCTACAAGAAGAATGAGAGTGTAAACAAATTGTAGGAAGACTTTCATTTAAAAATCTTTACAATGTAATCAAGTTCATTAAAAACACTTACAAGTGGTGATATGAGACTTGCACTTTGGTAGACGTTACTCACGAAAAATATATTATTCAAAACAATTGACGAATGAGTTAGTCCAAAGGAGTTGCAGATTAACAATACCAATAAATAAAAATTTGAAATGTAAATCAATGTTGAGTTAATGTTTACTAGTTAGAATAGGATCACATTATCAATATTCTTATATACGTCGAATATAAACAATAACTATGTATTTGGTCATCTTTAAGAAATATCTTTTATATGTTTGGTGTACAAGTTTAATGAAATAATTATTAAAAAATTAGATACTTTACGAGTTAAAAGTTATTCATGTGATAAATGGTAAAATTACATATTAACGATGAATCAACGAATAAAATAATTGTATTTACACAATTACACAAAATGATTGCATATTAGTGCATGATATCCTTGCATTTATAATTCATAATATGATAAAAGAGAATAGTTAGAATTATAATTATATTATGAAGTACATTTATATCATAAATGTGAATTGTATTTGAATATTAGAATGATTAATTTTTTTATAAAATGGTAAAAAGATGAATGAAATTATTAGACTCAATATACAATGATCTATGTGAGATAAATGGTATCTCGAAATGTCATGAAAGAAATTTTATAACATTCATATCCTACTAGTCTAGATACACTCATATTTATTTAGTTACGCAAAAATAAGAAATGCATAATGCGTTTAAATTTTTTAAAACAAAAGTAAAAAATCAATTAAATAATAAGATCGAGGTTCTATATAGTGACAACATATCTTTCAAATAAACTTTTAGTTTGTATATAAAAAACAAAGGATAATCCTGAAATGTATAGTTTTTATTATGGGAGAACAAAATAAGTTGTTCAAACCTATAAAATAGCCTCAATTGAAATATGCAATATAATATAAGTTAACCTCACATTTTGAGTTAAGTCTAAATTGCACATGATTGTGTGAGGTGTAGTTATGTTAATTTTTCATATTATAAACTTAATACCTTTAGAAACCAAAATATATCCTTATTATTTATACAAATGAAGAAAATAATATAAATTAATTCAAAATGTGGGACACTACTTTTTGTAAGGTTGCATATTTAAAAAAAAGTTCAAGTTGGCTCCAAAATTTACAAGGTGTTTTTTTATAATACTGCAAATAGCAAAGCTTAAATTCGGAGTCTAATATCAAATAATATTATTCTGACCTCATGTTGTGTAGCGATAACAAAACTCAAATTATTGTTGAAAATAAAGAAATAATTTCGAGATAAACATATTTGGTTGAAAAGATTCTTAAAAGTTAAAAGGACCAAAATTCTAAGTATCGTATTAGATAGACTCTTAAAGTATTTTATTTTATCTGGTGTGAGAAAATTATGAAAACATTATTTTTATATACAGATTATAGTAGTGATACAACTTTTTTATTATTTCATGGCTTATAAAATCTTTGGGAGTATAACTATCTTGGACATGAGTTCATTGACTATGACTTAGAGTTCATGACTTTAAAGGAGAATATGGTTTTAATTTATAAACTTATAGTGATATTAAGAACTTCTTCATAAATTATTCATAACTTTCGTATTATTTCACAAGGGCGTTCTAAAGTTTGAGTAAAAAAAAGGTGTAGAGATTAGAAAAACAGTACAAAAAGTGAGTTCAGAGTTTGTCTTTTTTTTTCGCTTAGTCATATTTTCTACATATAACAGGGTATATTTAGAAGTTAGGTTAGATATATAGCCAACTTGAGGTCAAAGATGTAGAACACCTCGAGAACGTTAAAAACATGCACATCTTACCATCTTATAAATCAGTACCATAAAAATAGTATATGTAACCAAGACCATGATCCATTATTTTGATTTTTAATATTTTCATTTGGGTAGTGTGATGATTTTTAAATAAAGAACAAAAGAGAGAAGAAGAAGGAGTCGCTTAGAAACTGCTAGGGTTATTGTATTATTTAGAAAATATACGTATTACATAAAATTTACGCTTATGTTTATAGATAAAAATAATAGGGTTTTCAATATTTCAATGTGCTTCGTCCTCTCATTAAAAAAGAATTCTTTGATATCTGCACGGCGCTTTTGTTATCACAATGTAAGGAAGTAGGTTTAGTAACATTAACCCTCATATCTGCAAGAAGCCATCATAACCAAATAATATCACATGTGGTCACAGCCATAGCACGATACTCAGCTTCAGTAGACGATCTAGAGACAACATCTTGTTTCTTACTTTTCCATGAGATTAATGAATCTCCAAGGAAAATACAGAAACCAGTAGTAGATTTTCGGTCATGAGGATCACTATCCCAATCAACATCGCTATAGGCACGCAGTTAAAGTGAATAGGTCGAAGGAAAAAAAATGCTCTAGAATTGAGTGCCACAAAGATATCTCAATATTCGAAAAACAACTCCCCAATGGACGGATGTAGGAGCAGTAGCAAACTGACTAACCACATGAAAAACATAAGCTATATCTGGTCGAGTAACTGTAAGATAGACCAAGCTCCCTACAAGAGTTTGATATAGAGTTGGGTCTGACAAAGGAACACCATCAGTCAGAGAATACCGAACATTGGTTTCAAGAGGGGTATATATCGTCATGTTATCAGAAAATCGCCCACACTCGAATAAATCAGATATATATTTTATTTGAGAGAGAATATAACCTTCTGGAGAGTGAGCTACCTCAACACCTAAAAAATAACGCAATAGTCCTAAATCCATCTACATATAGGGATAAAATAATTCGTCCTCCAATCGTACATCTCATAAACAAGGTCGAATCATGATTGCTAGCAAGAAAATCAAGTGAAGTAATAACCAAAGAGAATTTTTCAAACCAAGCACGACGAGCTTGTTTAAGATCATATAAAGATTTCCTAAGTCGAAAAACTTCACCTGTTTGGTGAGAAACACCTAGTGGAGGAGTCATGTACGCTCCTCATAAAGATCATATTCAAAAATGCATTTTTGACATCTAGTTGGAAGATCTTCCACCCGCGAATAAATGCAACCGCAATAAGAGTACGAGTTGTCGTTATTTTTGCTACTGGGGAAAATGTCTCATCATAATCCATACCATACTTTAGTGAATACCATTTTGCTACAAGACGAGCCTTATTTCTTTCAACAGACCCATCACACTTTGTTTAAATTTTAAAAACCCATCGAGAGCCGATTATATGCTTACCTGATGGAGGTTTAACTATATCCACGTTATGAGACATAAAGTTTCTGACTAGTGGGATCAAAATAACGATAACATGTCCGTCTAACACCATAACGTAATAAAACACATATTGTAGATTTAGGTCCTAATATGTTGCGTTCTACATGAGGACAAAGGACAAAACATGTACATCGAAACACTCGTAAGGAAGAATAATCTGGAAGTTGTCAGTATAACTTCTGAAATGGAGACATCCCTGAAGTGGAAGACGAGGACATACTTGAATGGTATGCAGATGTAGACATAACAAAGATCTTCTTATTTAGTTTGTTACTAGTAGATCGTAGAAAATCATATTTTCCTATCATATTCACAATAAGATCCATAATATTTAATCGAACAAAATCAAACAAAAGAGATACCCCATCCAAATCTAAAAAATAAAATCAAACCCCAAATCCAAAATCAAACTAAGTCCAAAATTCAAAATCTCAGCGGTCCAGCAAAATCAAATCAAAATCCAAAACTAAGTCCAAATACCAAATTAAATCTAAAACCAAGTCCAAACCAAATTAAATCTAAAACCAAGTCCAAACACCAAACTAAATCCAAATACCAACTCCAAATACCAAACTAATTCCAATCAAATACCAAACTAAATCCAATTTCTAATTTCCAATTTCCAATTTCCAATTTCCAATAAAAATAAAAATCAGAACCAAAATAAAAATCAAATTGAATTCACGGTCTTACCAACAAAACTACTGCTCTGTTCCAGTAGTGATTTCTCTCAAACCATATCACCAAATCATAATCGAACCAGTAAGATTGAAGGATTCAATATCCCGAACACACTCTCTAAAATTCAGCAAAAACAGACATTGTGTGCCTTTCGATCAGACTGTTTGATTGAGGCTCCACACAACAGATCAGAAAATCGAAAACTGTATCCATTTTGACGAAAAACGTATCAAAATTTCAATCACAAATCTAATCGAAAAACAAGTGAACAAATTGAAAACCACACAAAAGTGGATCCAAAACAAAAACAAAATCCAATAATATAACTCAAATAACTAATTAGAATATACTTCCCAAATCAAAACAATAATAGAACTCTCGATCAAATTTAACCTGCTCTGTCAAGATCAATACCAATACACAATCCAAAATTGTCGAACATATCAAATCCAATTCCAAACCGAAATCCAATACTAATACGAAACTGAATACGTGGTAGATCCGTGAAACAAGAGGATCGCTACGGTTCCCCGATCATATTACTTCAGGCTATGATACCATGTGAAATAAATAAAAAAAAAGAGAAGAAGAATCCCTTGGAAGCGGCTAGGGTTTTTGTATTATTTAGAAAATGTACGTATTACACAGAACATATACTTATATTTATAGATAAAATAAAAGGCTAATGAGATTGGGCCCTCTAACAATGCTATCTAATCACTACTAAATGTTAGAGAAATAAGATGGTAAGAACACTATTACCATCTTGATGATAAACTTTGAAATTAAAATTTTATCTTTTTAAGAGAGCTTGAGATATATAAATGACTACACTTTCAAAAAAGAATTATTTTTACCATATTATTATTTTAATTTTATGAGAAATATTTTTCAAGATATAACAAGTCTTTAAAATTATGATTAGGACTGTCAACGATTTTCCAGAACCGAGAACCGGACCGGGACCGAACCGATAAAGACCAAACCGAACCTTAACGGTCCGGTTCGCTGTTCCAAAACCAATAAGGAACCGAAACAAAAAACCGTTTAGGAACCGATCCGATAAAACCGATAGGACCGATACAAAATCGAACCGATAGAACCGATATGGAATCGGACCGATAGAACCGATAAATCGGTAGAACCAATAAATCGGTAGAACCGATAGGAAATCAGACCAATAAAACCGTTAGAACCGATTATTTATTATTATTATTATTTATTCTTTTATAAATTATAGTATCAAAATTAATAGTTAATTACCAATTTTTTAAGAAAATCAAACATTAACTTATAAACTTTAGTTTTTATATTATTTATTTCAATAAAAAAAATTAAAAAAAATTGATTTTTTTTTAAATGAACCGAAACGTGACCGGACCGAACTCGAACTGAACCGGAATCAGAACCAAACCGAATCGGATCGGATCGGACGGCTCTAAAAATTAGAATCGAAAGCTTAGCAGTCCGGTCCGATTTCTTCAAAACCCAAACTGAAACGGACCGATAACAGCCTTAAATTTGATACAATCAACTAGAAATCAAAATTTTATCGACAAACTCAATATATATATTTCGAACTTACCTCGCACTGTTTCAAATATAAATTTTTTGTAGTTGTAATAGACGTATATGGAGAGATTAGCGTGAAGTGTTCACGTGATATATTTTGTGTCCTCCCATGAAGATGAACAGAAATAAAGTTTGTACATCTTCTGGTAAGTGATAGGCTGCCTACAGGCTATAGGCTATAGGATAGCTCAGTCACATGCTCTGTCATTAATCACTTTTGGCTCCTGAATTATTTCATCATGTCATATACTCTCTGTTTTATTCTTTATCGTTCTTGCCACTTTTAAGGACATTTTGTTCATCTCTAATGTCTTGCCTTGCCTGCCTTGTTTACCACTCACACTCACTTGTCTATTTCCGACCAAACACACCTCTTTTTACTATTCACCTTAACTGATTTATTACTGCCTAATTTCAAGTAACACTAAAAAGACAATTTCTATTCTGCTTGTTGGAATACTATTCCGTTTCATACTTAATAGTAATAGTAGGGCTGTCAACGGTTTTTCAGGACCAAACCCATAAGAACCGGATCGAATTTTAACCATTCGGTTCGCGGTTCTATTCCAAAAACCGAAAACTGATAAAGAACAAAAAAAATCGGTTAAGAACCGAACCGATAAACTTGATAAACCGATAGAACCGATACGGAATTGAACCGATAGAACCGATAAATCAAGAGAATTTATAGTAAATCGGACCAATAAAACCGTTAGAACCGATTATTTATTATTATTATTTATTCTTTTATAAATTATAGTACCAAAATTAATAGTTAATTACCAATTTTTTTTATCAAAATCAAAAGATTAACTTATAAATTTTAGTTTTTATATCATTTATTACAATAAAAAAATTAAAAATAAAATTTTAATTGGATTTAATTTTTATAAGTGGACCAAACCGGACCGAAACCGGACCGAAACCGGACCGATAACGAAACCGAACCGAATCGAAACCGACCGAAACGGAACCGGACCAAACTCGGACCGAACCGAACTCGAACCGAACCGGAATCGGAACTGAACCGAATCGGACCAGACCGAACCGAACCGAAAACTTAACGATCCGAACCGGTCCGATCTGATAAGCTTAACGGTCCGGTTCGGTTTCGTCAAAACCCGAACCCAACCGGACCGATAACCGCCCTAATACATAGTAGACGAATTTGCGATAGTTTGAACTTTTGTTCGTGTATTATTTAGAGTTCCTCTATAAATTTTTGATTAAATAAAATGTTGGGTTTTACTTAGATATAGATTTCACATATTTATTGAGGCATTTTGACTATCCTCGAGAATAGTTTAATAAAAATAACGGTGTACAAAATAATAGACCAGTTGATAAGAATAGATAAACAATGGTATAAATATCAGATTTTTTTTTCGAATTTGATTTTATTCCGAATATTATAGATCATTGAATCCAAAAGTAAACAACTTAGTGGAACAAAAAGTTTTTAAAATTATTCCGTAAGAACCAAACAAATTCGGAGTTGTTGTATTTTTTTTAAGCAAATATAATGATCTATTACTAAATAAAAGGTTTTACAAATATTAAGGGCCAAATTGAAAACAATGACTAAAGTTAGTTTTTAGAAGGCAAATGGACAGATTTTCAAGAATTTCCAAATTAAACCCTAGAACTCAAACAGAACTGCTTCACCACTAGAACGACTGCTTCACCAGAACAATCCCAGCGCTTAATCGAAATCGACATAACCAGCACCCAAGCTCTCTAATGTTGTGATCGCTAGAAGAGAAGAAGGTACATTAAAGCCTTCGAAGGAGAGGTTTTGACGAGCAATAATGGCTCTCTTCGTTATCCAGTCCCCAGCTTGATTCCGAGTTCTGGATACGTGACAGAGAGTCATTTTAGGGTGAATGAGACTGCGACAAATGATGCCCAGTGGCTCGAAAGATGGAGCAGCAAAACCTCTTGCAAGCATTTTGATTAGAGCCAGACAATCTGACTCTAAATCGAAATTTTCCCAACCATAACGCTTGCAAGTGAGAAGCCCTTCGATGAAAGCCTTGCATTCAGCCTGAAAAGGATTCATTTCGCCAAACCCAAACCCTTTTCCCAACAAGATATCTCCCCTATCATTTCTGACTATAAGACCTCCACTGGATTCGCATGAAGAGTGACAAGCGCCATCGACGTTGATCTTCAATCTACCGGGAGGAGAAGCAAGCCATTTCAGGTACGAAATCTGTTTCTTTCTTCTGTTTATAGATTTACAGCCCAACGCAGATCCTGCGTTACAAACCAGAGACCAGTGCTTAGAATGTAGTTTATCCCCTGAGTCTATAACTAAGATAATTCTACAGATTCTATCAACAACACTCTTGAAATCATCATGAGTGTTGTTGAATTTAGATCTATTTCTAATGTACCAAATGGTCCAACAAATAACTTGCGGGACTAAATGAGTAATGTGAAATTTACAGTTCAAAAAACAAAACCAAGTATGAAGAAGATGATTAAGCGTCATGTATCTATAGATAGGAACCTTAAACAGCCACTCAAAATAATTCCATATGGCCCAAGAGTAGTTGCAGTTTATGAAGAGATGATTTTTATCTTCACTACTGTAACAGAATTGACATTTGGAAACAATGACAAAATGTCTCTTGGAAAGGATACTATCGATTGGGACAATTTTTTTAATGATTTTCCAACACAAAAAATAAAAAAAATATGGAATAAAATGGCTCCAAATCTTTTTGAGAAAACTTGACTTACTGTTAGTGTTTCTAATGCTGTTCCAAGTATCCATAGTATTAAAATTTCTATCTTTTGATAAATTCCAAACAATCTGATCATCCTGATCAAGATTAAGTTTTGAAGTACTAATGTGATTAACTTGATCCTGATTAAGTAATGTCAAGAGAGATTGGATGTCCCAACAAGTCCCTTTCCAAAAAGACTTAACAGTAGCAGGCAAAAACCAATTTCTATCACTCTGACTAGCTAGAATAGGAGGCATATCATGCCAAGCATCTAGCCAGAAATCTACACTGCCCTTACCAAGAACCCAACTAATATGCTGCTCAGCCATATTCTTAACAGAATAAAGCCTCTTCCAAACAACAGAATCAGTGACCTTACAGCTAGCTTTAGTAGGATGAGTATTAAGACTATAAGTTTTATGCATTAAGTGAGACCAAATAGAATTGTTTTTTCGAAAAAGAAACCAAAGCTTATAGCTAAAAGTGAGCTGCATATCAGCCAGCCTTTTAATATTAAGCCCACCCTCATCATAGGGCTTACAAAGCATATTCCAAGAGGTCCAATGTATGCACTTCTCATTATACTTGGACCTCCATAATAATTTGTTGATGCAAAGATCAATTTTGTTGAGAATGGAATTAAGGATAACATTATTCTGCATCCAAAAATACACAATTGGATGCAGCACATTAGAAATGAGGGACAATCTGCCTCCAAAGGACATATGCTTCATGTCCCATTCCTGAATCTTATTATGAAGTTTTTCTATAAGGGGTAAGTAATTCTTTCCTTTGTTATTGGCAGCAATTGTTATTCCCAAGTAGATGAAAGGAGCTGATTCGATGTTGAAGCCAGTTGCCACTTTAAGTCTAGAAGCACCACCTTGACTAAACTTAGCAGAGGTAATCACTTTGGTTTTGTTTTTATTAACTGTTTGTCAACTAATCATTTGATACTTGTCAAGCATATCACTGAGCTTCATGATGGTGGAGGGCAAGCTATTCGTAAAGATGATGATATCATCTGCAAAGGCTAAACTTGGTAAGAGATAGTTAGACTTTGTGTAATATTTCATGTTGTCATTAGCATTAAAAAGATTCTGAATCCCTCTAATAAGCACATCTTGTGCTATAATAAAAAGACTAGGAGGCAGGGGATCTCCCTGTCTCAGGCCTTTTATTTGAGGGAAATAGCCCACACTTAAGCCATTAATTAGAACAGATAACATTACATTAGAAATAAGAGTATTGATGATGGAAACAACATCCTTAGAAAATCCAAAACAGGCTAAAACCTTTAGGACAAAGGCATGAGACATTCTGTCAAATGCTTTTATCATATCCAACTGCATAATAATATTGCCCTTGCTTGGCCTTTTATTGATATTATGAAGCATCTCCTTAGTGATAAGAATATTCTCATGTATGAACCTATTCTTCACAAAGGCACCCTGGGTTTTAGAAACTATTTTAGGTAGTAAATCAGCAAAAAGTGCAAATCAAACACCTATGTGCTTCCTCTTGAAGAGCAAAAAGTGCTCACTCCTCAACAAAATGGTGAGTCAAGATTCAATCAAGAAAGATTTCAGCCTTCCCAGTTCCACCGTCACGACATACAACAGCCAGTTGCTCAAGTTCAGGTGTTTTTCAATCCTATCTTTGAAGACACTCCGGTGAATCAGACAAAAAACCACCAGAAGGGTTTCCTACGCTGACATGGTGAAGAACCCTAGAAAGAAGGTTCCAGAGGAAGCTCGAGGAAACACTACAGGATTCTTGCATGCAAAGGTCTCCTGTGGAGTCGAGAAGGACTACAAATCCGTCAAATTTGACAAAACATATAAGTCGATTCTTTATTCTCTAGCTAAAACTACTTTGATTGCAAAATTTTCCTATGGTTCGTATACGGTCAAAGATTTTAGGACTTTCCTAGAAAATTTTAGGTTCATAGGGAACTTTAGTGTTTATAAATAGGACTATAGGCATATTTTCGTGGAATTAGACAATCTAGAAGACGTTAAAACATTTTAGAGTCTCTTCTGACTCCAGTTTGGATTTCTTTCCCTAAGATCCCTGAAATGATGTATAACCCCGACACAATCGAACATATTGCAAAGGAAATTGTTTTACCTTTGTCAATGTGAATACCCAACATAAACCGTGCAAGCTTTAATCTTTGTAAAGCTTGGACAGTGGTAGACATTTCAAGTCTCCTTCCCCATAGACTTTGGATAAGATTTTGTGATCGAGACAGTTTCTGGCATGATGTCATTTATAATGACATACTTGCCTATTGTAGAATCTGTAAACATCTAGGTCATAGAGAAAATTCTTGTAAAATGGAAGAGTTAAAATCTAAAAAAAATCAGAAGATTATTAAAAAGGTGAAAACAAATAATGAGTGATGGATTCCCAAGTTAAAATCAGTAGCTGTGCCTTTAAATAATAGTCTGAATAATGCTCAAAATGTGTCTAGTAAACTAAATCACTCTGTGGTGTGTACATTTAAAGATCAAAATGAGTATAACTCCAATAATACAGACTTAACATTGCCTAAAAAGATAAAGACATAAGAAAATTATATGGTCTTTAATCAGAAAAATGATCCCCCTGATGCTAATGAAAGTGATGTTATTGAAGCTATATAATCTATAAATCTAAGCAACACTTTTAATATTCTGAATGATGATAATTTTTCTGATAATTTTTCTGTGAAATTTGTAGTGATAGACCTAACTTAAGTCTCCCACAGTCTCCAGTCACCAAACAAAAAGATATGATGGAACCGAAAAGTGTAAGGAAAACCAATAGGATAAATATTAAAAGTCTTAAAAATAATCTCATTAACAAGCCACTTAACATTAAAGGATCTGTAAGATCCTAAAAAACTATTAAAAATGATAGTTTCTTTTTTAAACTGGAATATAAGAGGTGTTGGGAACCAAACCAACATTAGAAGAATCAAATATATAGTTAAAAAGTTCTCAATAGATCTAATAGTGCTTAAAAAGCCTACGATATCTATTGATAAAATTGAAAAAACTTTTAAGAAAATTAGTTTTGAACATTTTTTTGGCAATATAAACAACAAAATTTGGTTGTTTTGGAGAAAAACATATAAAATTGATATAATATTAGATGCTGATCAACTTGTTCACACTATGGTACACCATACTGACTCTTTGAAAGAGTTTCCGGTTACCATAGTGTATGTAAAATGTAATAGAATCCATAGACTGACCCTTTGGCACCAATTAAGAAATCAGTCCCATAACAATGACCCTTGGCTTGTTGTTGGAGATTTTAACACCATATCTAACACAAATGAACAACTTAATTGTGCTACACTGTGTATGAATGAAATGGAGGATTTTGATAACATGATCTTGGAATGTAAACTTGAGGATCCATGATTCTCATGTTCAAATTTTACCTGGACCAACAACCATAAGTGGAAACGTATAGATAGAGTCCTATATAATGACAATTGGAGAGATTATTTTGATATAAATAGGGTGAGGCATCTGGCCAGATATGGGTACGACCACTCACCATTACTGATTAGTACAGATAGATTAATAATTAAGTAAGTCACATATTTTATTTCTACCTTAGACAGATCTTCTTTGATCAAACCTAAACATTAGAGAAATGATCTCCATCTAGTTAAATATATTCACTGCTTTAATCATCTTTCAAATGGAAAGAACTACCTTTATATTAAGTGGCACCCTCCCTCTATCAATCGGTTTAAACTTAACTGTGATGGCTCATCTTTACACACTGGGGAGTCTAGCAATGGTTTTATTATTAGGAATTCTGATAGTGATTTAATTATGGGTCAAGGTATATTGATTGGTAAATGTACACCGTTAATAGCTGAATTTTTAGCCTGGTTACATGGTCTTACGTTCCTGTCAAATGAATAACTTGAAATAGGTAGATGTAGAGATTGACTCATTAGCTTTATTTAACATGATAACATATGATAAGTACATGTTATAGAAAATTTCTATATTCTGAAATAGTACTTAAACATATTTTTAGAGAAAAGAATTGTGCTGCTGATTGGATTGCCAAGTTTGCTTTGAAACAAAAGCATGACTGCTCTTTTAATGGTCTCAATTCTCCTAGCCATCTCAATGCTATTCTATTACTAGAAATCTTGAACTTGGGCTATCTCAGAAACCTATCTTAACATACTAACAATTTTATGGCAGGTTTTAACCTGACCAAGATGTTTGTTATTTTTGCAGGTTACATAATCACTTTAAAATGAGCAGCAAGACAAGAAGAAAGGATGGAACAATTGAATATTAGAGAGACTACAAGGAATAGACATCAAGATGGCCAAAGAGAAGACATGAATCAATCAAGCAAATGATAGAGAATGCTTAAAGGAGAGGAAGAACACAGAAGCTCCACACAGACTGCCATGAAAGAAGTTCTTCTGCTGAAACTAAGATCATAGCAAAAAAACTCAAAATTGATCTTGAATTACACTAATCTAAGTTTTTTCAATATTGTTAAGATATAGTTTCACCAACTGTATAAATAACAATAATTATGTCCAAACTCTACTTGTATTATTATTTGCCATATTAATAAAAGCAGTCTTAGTAAAAAAAATCAATTTCCTAACTTTAAAAGATTCATTGTCCATAATTATTCAAGCAAATGATTAAAGAAGAACCTCGTCAAGAGCAAATGATAATTTTGAAAACCGAAACATAACATCATTATGTAAATATTCGTCAATTAGATAATTTATATAATTCAATATTTTTAATACTAAATTATTATGATTAAGTATGGATAAAAATTTGTTTCGTTATGAATTGCATTGTTTGATATATTGGTTTTAAAAATACTAACCCATATATGAAATGCAATGGGAATACGTTTTTTTATTTTAAAAATATTTATTTTATCCAATCTATTTAAAACAAATAAAAACAAATATTATTATATAGGTTCTAATATTTATATTATATATAATTTAATTTATTATTTCTGAAAATTTCAAAAATTTCAAAACATGCTGGATTGTCTCAAATCGAATGAAACTATACAAATACATCAAAATTAAAAAATTTCAAAACATTTATAATTGTCATGCGTAGACTAGAAGTAACTCGTTAACATATGTAATGTCATAGGATTACATGGGCATAGCCAGATATGTAGTGACATGTACTAGATAAGAACTGCTGAAACTCTTTTGGGAAAGCTTCAACCATGATATAGTGACATAGACGTTTGGTGGATTCCTAAAGATTGAGACAAACTTTTAACATTGGTGATTTATTGAGTCAAATGATATATTTTTTGAGCCGAACATGGTGGTCGGAAACAAGATGGCCTGAAGCGAGTTGGACTGTAGCACCACAACTCAACTGAAGTAGAGTTCTTTATTTTCTAGGTCTCCTATATTTATTGGGTATTATATTTTGGTATTACAAATTCTCTATATTAATTGGGTCTTCTATATCAATTAATATTGTTTATGTATTTATGAAGTTTCATACACTAATGAATTATGAATTATTTCAGTCGTTGATTAATGAGCTTTAATCTGGAACGTTTGATGAAGAATTAGGTTTCTCTAAACCTATAATAAGAGAAGATATTTCTTTACAATATGTTACAATGTGTGGCGTAATGTGGTGTGACTGTGGTGATATAATTACACGAGCAACATATTCCTTAGAATAGTGAAATAACTTTAGGTCTTTAGGAGAGATAAATGAGGTGAGAGATAAAAGATGAAGAGAGGGTTCCATGAATCATGACATATGTTATTACAAAGAGTGATTGTGTCTTTTATGTTTGAAAAATATTTCTGTAACCTACCTGTTTATAAAAAAATATTTTTCCAATGAATGTAGAATTTCTTCACAGTTCAAACCATATTAAATACTGTATTGTGTGCTTCATTTTGTTACGATTTATTTTATTTGTTACTCTTCTTGAACATGATAATTAGATCATTCTTCAATATATTCATTTAATTGTATATTGGTTTTTACTTCGGACGAATAGTAGTGGTTTCCCCGTGAAGTGATTCGGTGAGTGTGGATCAACAGTAAAAGAAGTAGACCGGTGACTGATCTGTAGACTAGAGAAGTAGATATCTCATGGAAACCATAACATTCATAAAAGATGAGTTCAATGAAACTTAGCCTGTGAGATAAATTTACAAAATTTGGTTGATATTATCGATGGTAAATTTACAAAGCTTGTTGTCGGGGTACTATCTATAGCTCATAGTACCCTCATATTAAGCCTGTGAGATAAAATGCTACAAGCGGGATCTGAAGAACCTACGATGGCGAGGATATAAAATTGGCTTGAGAGATTTGCATAAGAAAGTCCTTGACTAATATATGTATATGAATTAATAACTTTACACATTTTTTGTGGATAGTATTAAAGAGATCCGAAGGCACCTAAATGATTATAACTGAATCGTACTCGACTTGAATGTACTTTGTATGAAAGTTGTGGAGGAGGATTAAACAAAAATTATTTTAAGCTCTATGTCAAAGAGTATTGATACTTTATGGACACCATACTTTACGTGAAAAACTTTTTTATGATTGCTAGAGTCAAAGGCACCTTGAACTCCAAGGATCTTCAAAGGAAAATTATTATGAAGCACGACTAAGAAGGGCATAGATTAAGTGTGAAGGGTCGTTCGGAAAAGAGAGATTCAAGTAAGAGGATAGATAACTATCGATCAAAGTATAAAAAGAAGATTTGAAAATTAATTTGTTCATAATGCAATAAGAAATGACTTATCACTCGAAACTGCCCGAAGAAAATAAATGACAACAATTATTAGAAGACCAAACTCGGAGATGCTGGACTGGTGTCTAATAACTCTGAGTACAATTACGAGTTAATGAATTTTTATTATTGCATGTATAAAGATAAATGGGTGTTGGATTCTGGTGCATCATTATATATGACTTCTAATAAGCATTGGTTTCAAGACTTGCGAATGCTTGATGATGGAAATAACATCATCGGGAATAAAAAATTCTACAATGTCAAAGGGTTCAGAATGGTTGTACTCAAGTTATCTACATGAATTGAGAGAGTGATTAACAATGTAGGGTATGTACCCAAAGTTAAATGTAATCTTTTTTTTTATTATGATGTTAGATGTGAAAAGAGTTTACCTATAGAATGAAGAAAACATACTTAGCCATTGCTATTATGAAAGGAAATAGAACGAAAAATGTGTTAGTTCTTGTCGATAATATTGTAGTCAAGGTGTGCATAGTGTGGTGAATAATTTTACCAGGTTGTGGCATCATTGTTGGGGTATTTAAGTGAAAATGGATTTAGTAAAAGATGGGTCGTTAGCTGGTACGAACGTTCAAATGTTGAGTTTTTGTGAAAGATGTGTATTGGGTAAGAGAAAAAGGGTGAAATTGTTTCCTAGAAACCAAAAACCCAATGAAGTAGGTGATTATATTCATTCAGACCTTTGAGGTCCAGCACGGGAACCTACCAAAATTAGTGCAAGGTATTTTATGTCATTGATTGATGAATATTCCATGAAAGTATGATTTTACTTTTGAAAACCAAAAATGAAATGTTTGTTGCCTTTGTGAACACGAAGATTTTGGTAGAGAATCTAACTCAGAAATTTCTCAAGAAGTTTCCGACTGATAATGAGTTAGACTATGTGAAGAAGGAGTTCACTAGTTATTTCACAAAGTTTGGAAATTCTATACACCAAACCGTAAGTAAGAATCTTCAACAGAATGAGCTTGCTAAGAGAAATAATCAATCCTTGTTAGAATGTTTTTTATGTATGCTTCATATAATTGGAATGAATCGAAGGTTCTACGAAACATCCGTGATAATGACTGCATAAATCATCATCAAGAGCCCATATATGACACATAATTTTGGTTTTTCTCAAGAGGCATGAACTAGAGAGAAACCTAAGTTAGAACATATGGGAGTTTTTGGATGTGCTGTCTACGCACATGTGAATCAAAATAAGCTTAGGACAATAAAACTAAATTTTTTGTTTCTCGGTTATCGAGAATGAGTAAAAGGGAATATCATAAGGACATTGTTCTCAATTAGTAGGATATTTCATTGAACAAGATGGTATAGACTCAACTTTGTAGTTATTGGGAAGAGATGTGGAGTTGATGATGGATCTGTTCAACAAAGTAATGCTGAATAAGTTTTTGCCAAATAATATCTTGGACCTGGTTCCGTGTCGTGTAATAGAATTTTAAACGTTACAAGAGTACATGTTCTAGGTCATTTCTGATGTGAGAGCAACATGATTTTTTTAATTATCAGCTAGCAAAGGATACATAAATGAGACCACACGAACAACAACACATGTTTACTTTTTCTGATGTAATTGGTTATGCTTTATTGATGGAAATAGAAGGAGATGTCCCTGTAACTAAAACCATTTAAGAGTAGTGATAAACAAAAGTATCCCACGACTACAAAATAAGAACTAAAATCTCTTAAGAAGATGAACACCTGGATCCATGTGAAGCAGCAGAAGGATTAGAAGTTGGTTGAGAGTAAATAAATATTCAAGATAAAGTCAGGTATTCCTCGTGTTGAGTTACCTAGATACAAGTTTAAACTTGTGACTACGGCCATCATGCACAAAAGAGTGTCAAATTCAATTAAATATTTTCGCGTGTTGTAATTGTTGTAAAGTTTCCCATTGATAATGGGTATAATAAAATTTAACCCAAGTCAGTGTTTATGATTATATATATGGACACGAGCACCAAAGAAAGAATCGTTCTCATAATCAAATATTTATTTCTCTCTAGTTCATCTTCCTAAAAGTTATATTCTCTCTCTAGAAAATATTTATTGGTATTTGATTAGGTTTTAAATTTCATCAAATTCATATATGGGAGTTATTTTCATTTCATTCCCTCAGAACCAAAATGTTCTATTATTATTTTGATAATAATTGTTTTTAAAAGAACAATTAGAAAATGAAGGTCAAAAGAAAAGGGAAAGTAAAAAAACAAGATTGATTCAAAATCAAAATTGGATAATATGTTGCATGAGGTAATCAAGGGAACTCATTCATCAAAAGAAGAAGGTTAATCACATAACCTAAGGATCAGTGTTAAATAATTATAGTAGCGACATCAATAAACATGATTTTGGGATCATAAGCCTCGGTTCATTAGATCCAATTCTAGATATTCATTTCCTTCAATGTTGATAATCAATTCCGTCGCTAATTTGGTTTTGATTCATATCAACACAAGAAAAAATGTTCAAGTAACAAAACGTTATCGATGGTGAAAATTAGAATTCAAATGTTGATTCATGTAATGTATTGTTTGTCGATATATTTACTTACTTTGATCCTCTTTCTCGAGGGAGTTTTACAATGATTTACCAATTATTTTTCCAAATGGTTAGTTAATATTAAATAAGTGTCTTGATTCCTTTTAGAAATAAAATAAATTAAAAGTTAGTGATTAAAGAATCGATGAAAGATCCATATCCAAATTGAACGATGAACATGGATCTAGTAAGAATCTAGTAACTTTTTTTGGTTTAATTTATGAAATTTCTTTAAAAGAAGTTGTTAACCGAAACAAATGTCATGTATTTCATTCGTCTCTGACCTTTTGGATGTTGGCGTAGTAATTATTCTTAAAAATTAGTTATTATAAAAATAATGTAGTTGTTTTAACATCTTTGTTAATTAATGCTAGTTGATTTTTTATTTTGATTTCGAAAGTTATTATACAAGAAATATGAGTTTAAGGTGGTTCTCAAAAATAAAAATAGCGTACTTGTTAAAATACTAAAATGTTTGAATTATGTGTGACTGTGGTTTGTCTATGTAAAAATATTAGTTATTGTGTGGATCTACAGTGTAACGAAAATATTTTATAGAATTTATGCAATTTTTAAGCATGTAAATGATGAAATGTATGTTTAAATTTCAAGTGTTAAAAATACAGATATTAAACCTCACGTTATATGGTATTAAAATATGTAAAACAATGTGAATAATATACATGTTGCTTTAAGTTGATATAGTTCACACTCAAGTTCAGAGTGATGGTTGTGTACATTCAAGTTGATAATATGTTGCATTAAAAAATATATATCGGGTATTAAGAGGTGAATTAACTACAATAATTAGGATCTTATTTCATAAGGATTTTATTTTTGTTTAAACAATGATTTAAGATTTATATAAAACTTGTCGATAATAATATTGGAAGTGAATGATGTTAGTGTTGTAATCAATAAATTACCATTTTACGAGGTTGCTGCCCCTTGAACCCAGCTTGGAGGCTACCACCCCTTGACCCTGCTAATCAAAATAATATCTAGTAAGTTTGCACTCCGTATTTTCCAACTTGTTTGATAAAATATCATGACTATATTGGTCGACTAGTCAATCTAATTACACTAAAGCATTTAACAAGTTATAACCTACAACTTAACATTTTTCCATCTAGGCTTTCAGTGACTTTAAAATTTCTTGTCATGATATTTAAGTTACTATTTATCTAAGACATTCAGTCTATATGTGTCATAGACTTGACCAAGTCTTATACAATATGTGAAATTTGAAACTGGCTATTCATGTGAGAGTATCCGAAGGGTTGCCCCCACTTTCAATATTTGCAGCCTTCACTTACTCTTTCTCAAACACATCTTGGATGGAGTGAAGCTTTATATCTACATGCACTATTCTCTCATGGAACTTATGATTCTTCGTCAAGTTAAGAGCTCTAACAATATCACATAATAATGTAACTATATTCTTCTTACTAGTGATCTCACTTAGTAATCCTTTTAATCATATAAGTTCATTCATTAAATAAGTTGAAACCATATATTAAGCTCATGAATATCTAAAATTCCCTCCAAGCATCAGTTGTAACCATATATTAATGGGGTACATAAACTTTGATTACGATGCCTTGATACAAAGAGGTCAAATTTGGGCTATCGATTTATAGTATTTGATCGAGTGGTTAGTTAGAGAGCTTATGTATATCTAATATACCATCAACATCTCATCATATCCATGTTTCTGATTATCTATCCAAATCTTGTTAAGTCAAGACTGTTATGATTTTGCTGGTTTAATGTTATGGGGTTTCTTCAAGTAAGTTATAAGGTTGATTTTAATATTCTTAATAAGTGATATATTTTGGTTTTTCTGAGTAAGTAAATTTAAATACTATTTTTTGGTAATATGATGATATGTTATATCTTATAATCTTCCAAATGAAATGACGTGTTACGTAACAGATTGATGAATGATGAGTTTGAGTGTTCTTTTGGTTATATTAAGTATGTTATTATTATAAATAGTTGTTTGATCACTTTGACTAGTGTGATACTCTTGTTTTAGATAATGAGAAGTTTTACAAAGTATTGATAAGTGGTGAAATTGATGTTAAAACATGTGATAGATTTTTTTAAAAATTAAAGAGATTGAGAAACTCTCTACTTATGGCTATTAATACCATATTCGTAAAAAAATTTATTTTATTATATATATATATATATATATTTAATCCATAAGAGGGTTCAACTGTTCAAATTGACAAGTTCAGAACTATTATATAATTTTTACTTCCTACATAGGATCCAATGTTATTCCATGTTCGTTAATGTTTTGCTTGTGAAGTTTCATATGAAAGATTTATTACTGGACAAGAGTTTAAAAAAATGTCGATAGTTTTTTTGTTTTGATTACTTTTCCTCTCGAATATTGTATGATGTTAGTGCTAATATTTATTAGAATATTCCATCTGAGATAATAAATGCTACAAAAATCTAGGGTTTTCTCATTTAGAAGGGTGAAGCTATACACAAAATATTTTTTCTTTGGAAACTTTACAGAAATGACGTAAATAAAATGAACTAGAACACATTATCCTTTTTATATTTTATTGTATCAACATGAGCTCTAATTCAATTGCCTATAAATGTATGTGTTTTATCTACTACTGAAAATCAAAGAGTAAAAAACTTACAAAATTCCACTAGAGTAATTAGTACTTGGGGATAAAAGATAATTTAAAAAAATAAAAACAGTAACATGTGGATCTCAAGAGTTTGGGTATCAGAAAGATGCTCAACTACCTTCTTGTATCTTAAAGTAAATTTGGTAAAATATATCAATAGGCCATGTATTTTTTTTACTGAGTGCAAAATTGCACTTTGGCGCGTTGTGCTTACCACAAGAAATATAGATGGTTTCTTTAAGAGAGTAAAAAGAAAGTTCAAACTCGAAAAGAATGTTCAACCCGTACATGAAGAAGGGTCTGAAGTTTCAACCGAGCATGACTATTCGTAGTAATGTTTTCCTAATTTATTATCTACCGAATAAATCACATTGTTAACTATATCATCATCTTTATTAATTAATATCCTCCCCTCACTATGTTATTTTCTTAACCTTTTGCTAAGCAATACGATTAAAATAAAACTGTTGGATTACATGTTTGCTATTGTGATGAGACAAAATAAAGTTCATGGTTCCACTTTAAGAATAATATTTTTCTAACTCGCTAAAGTCTATGATGCAGCTTCTTAGTGTCTTTTGTGAACAAAGTGATAATATTTTACATCAAAATATGCTCCTGTTAAGTTTGTGAATGGTTTCAACACTTTTGGTGTTTATTAGTGTAAATATGAGTAGTAAGTTTTATGAACTTTAAAGTGTTGGGTTGAATTGTAATTAAAAGTTGTCTAGTTAAACTTTATGGAGTTCTTAAAATTAGGGTACAAATGTTGCTGACTAATATGCTAAATGGTCTTTTTTTTCCTGACTAGATTATATATTAGTATGAAAATATATGATTTTTAGTCAATTATGAAGCAATATCTGTAAGTATTCATGAGCTACATGAAAATAGGAAAATATAAGATTTGTAATGCAACTACTGTTGATCTGTACAATTGATTCATTACTTAGTTGATAAAGTTAGGTTTTACAGGTTGCACAATTGTCCATATTGTGGATGGACTAATGTCAAAGATATATACTGACCCTACAACAAAAAGAAAAATGAACCCGATATCTAATATGACGATGTTGTAGATAATTTAACTTAATAACTTAAAGGTATTTCAAATTGATGATCTAGGTCAGATTTAAATCATCATAGTCAGCTAAGTAATTATTCAAAATCATATATTTTTTAATATAGTGTTAAGATATTACCACATTTTGTTATACATGTATTTTTCGACGAGTATCCATACCAAATTAACATATTTAGACATTTATCATCAAGACAAAAAAAAAAAAAAAGCTAGTTAAATCAAATACGAACTTAAGACAAGAAAAAAAAAGACTTCAAACTGGATACGCGAAAAAAAAAATTTGAAAATTATATTATCCGAACGTTATATTTAATAATTTTTTAGTTCTTAAATTTTACTATACTCCAACTCAAATACTTAGAAAAAATGTGATGAAGATGTAATATCCGATTAATGCTAAAGTAATTAGTGTATTTACTATATACTAAAAACTAATATTCTAATAATAAAAAAGATATTATATTTTAACCTATATAACTAGATGTGATTTTATGAATTGTTTTTGGTATCTGATCACGGGTAGTCCATACCCGGCCGCAGCCCTCCCTATTTCTGACGGTTGGTTAATATTTTATCCGTTGGTTCCAACAATGTATTAGGACTGAAAGGACAAATTAAATTCTCTTGTCCATAATCTTCTGGTACTGTATGTATCTGAGAAATATTCTTCACAGCTAAGGAAAGAAAACAAAACTCCATTATTCTTTTAGACTTTAAAAAAAGTATAGAATTCACGACTTTCGAAGCTAGTTATTTAGCAGTAAGCCATACAATAAAAAATTTCATAATTCACTACCCAAAGAAATAACATACTCGTACCTACGTAGATGATTTTCTCTTATCTAAAAACAACTTACAGTCGTAGACTATACCATTTTCGGATGGATTCTACTCTATATTTATGTAATGTAGGAATAGGCAGACTGTACTATTTTCGGATAGATCTATATTTATGTAGGAATACGGAGTCTTACATATTCGATTTTTGTATATAAACGAGAATAATTCAATTTTTTATTCGTCTGTACGATTTTGCTTTGGTGTATTTTAAAAGGTAGGACGGATCTATCCGCTAACTATCAAATGACATTGTGTCGTTTTTTATCAATCACCTTGAGTATGGCTCATGGCAAGATGTTCGGCATCCTGAGAATTTTACCCACCACATCGCGTTCCGTTTGTTAGTACTGAATTGTATAAAAGAAAGAAAGAAATAGATGATTACTTGAGTAAACTTCAACTGGGATTGTAATTAAACGGAATGAAAATACAATGCATAAATAGAAACTGATAACAACTGCTATCCCTACAAACTAGCAGCACGACCTGGGAGTTTCCTACTAACTTGCAACTACTCCTAATCACCACAACGTACATGTTGAATTATACAAAATGCAATACTTAAAATAAATATAACAAAACATGTTTAGATAAATCCCAACATGCTCCCCCTTAATCTAAACATGTTCCAGATTCTTGACTCCAAGCAGGCTTCTCATCTTTTCAAACTTGACTGTTGACAAAGCTTTAGTTAGAATGTCTGCACGCTGTTCACTAGTATTGACATGCTTAATCACGATTAACCCCTGTTCAACGCAATCTCGAATGAAGTGGTATCGCAAGTCAATATGTTTACTTCTTCCATGAAAGACGGGATTCTTTGCTAAATCGATTGCTGACCTGTTATCAATATACAGGACAACTGGACCTGGTTTGATTTCCATGATCTGACTAAGAACTCTTTGAAGCCATATGCCCTGACAAGCTGCCGTCGTGGCCGCCATAAATTCGGCCTCACAGGATGAAAGAGCAACGCATCGCTGCTTCTGTGAAACCCAAGAAATCAAACTCTCATCAAGATAGAATGCCATTCCAGTAGTACTCTTCCTGTCCTCAACACTACCAGCTAGATCACTGTCCGAGAAACCTGATAGTATATAATTTCCTCGTCCCTTAGTGTAGATCAGACCATAATGCAACGTACCTTTCACATATCTACAAATTCTCTTTACAACATTTAAGTGCAACACTGTAGGTTTCTCCATAAAACGACTCACAATCCCTACTGCATATGATATGTCTGGCCGAGTATACACTAAGTAGCGTAAACCTCCAACTAAACTTTTGTAGTAGGTCGAGTTAACTGGTTCCCCATTTGTGTCTGCGTCAATCTGCAATTTAAACTCCATGGGATATTTCACAGCATTACATTCACTCATACCTACGTTTTGAAGTACTTTTCTAGCATACGTTGTTTGTTTGATCTCGATAAAACCATTTCCTTGATCCACCTCCAAACCCAAGTAATATGACAGTCTGCCAAGATCGGTCATGTCAAATTCTCTATTCATCTCCCCCTTAAATTTGACAATGTATGAAAGACTAGTGCCTGTGATAATTAGGTCGTCAACATAGACGCGAACAATGAGTGATTCCTTGCCTGATCGTCATGTGTATACAGCATGTTCATAAGGACATTTCTCAAAACCCAAGTGAAGTAGATACTTGTTTAAATGAGCATACCAAGCCCTGGGTGCTTGGCATAGTCCGTATAAGGCCTTTAATAATTTGTAGACTTTGTGTTCTTTGCCTTTCTGAACATATCCTTTTGGCTGGCGCACGTAGACTTCTTCGAGGAGAAAACCATTTAGAAAAGCAGATTTAACATCGAGGTGGTGAACCTCCCACTCGTTCTTGGCTGCGAGAGCGAGGAGTAAGCGAACTGTTTCCAATCGTGTCACAGGGGCGAAAACCTCGTCGTAATCAATACCTTGTTTCTGCACATATCCCTTGGCAACCAGGCGGGCTTTATGTTTGATCACAGCACCATTTGTGTCCCGTTTCAGCTTAAACACCCATTTGAGGTCAATGGCCTTGTGACCCTGTGGTAAATCAGTTAGCGTCCACGTACCATTTCTCTCAATAGTGTCAATTTCTGTGTTCATTGCAACTCGCCATGCTTCATCTGTGACAGCTTGCTCATACGTAACTGGTTCATCAATGCCAGACAGGAGTAACTCATCCTCTAGTTCCACAATTTCAGTGTTTGCATAAATGTCTGAGAGGCGTCGGAAGCGTTGAGGCTCACTCTCCGTGCTAGCCATACTGGTACTGGATCCTTCGATTGTTGCAGATGAAGTGGATGAACATACAGGAGATATAGTTGATGGTGACACATGAGATGTATGTGATGATGACACAGGAGTGTGAGGCGAAACAGGAGTGAAAGAACTGTTGAGCTCAGAGCTATCTTGTGTATCTTCCTCAGAACTTTCGAGTGTGAACCAACCCACTGCAGGAGCATCTCGTTCGCTGACTGCATTCCAAGTCCAACCCTTTGATTCATTGAAAGTAACGTCTCTGCTGACATGTATGCGCCCTGTGTCTGGGTCGTACAATCGCCAGGCTTTGGTTCCTGGTTCCCTTCCAAAATGGACAAGCAGCTTACTACGACTATCTAGTTTGTGTGTGTGAGCTGATGGTATCTTCATATAAGAGATGCACCCAATTTTTTTTTAAAGAATCAACAGATGGCTTACGTTCAAACCAGGCTTGGTACGGTGTGATGGATGAGAGTGCTCGAGTGGGTAGCTTGTTGAGAATATAGACCGCGTGCCTGACAGCTTCTCCCCAGAACTTTGCAGGTACCTCCATTTCTTTCAACAGGCTTCGAGCCATGGCAACCACAGTCCTATTACGGCGTTCTACAACACCGTTTTGTTGAGGTGTGTAGGGCGCCGTATAGTGTCTCATTATGCCTGTCTCCTCACAGAATGCCTCGAAAGCTTTTGAACAAAATTCTCCACCACGGTCAGTGCGAAAAACTTGAATGTTCTGTTTTTTCCTTGTATTCTCGACTAGCAGTTTAAATTTCTTAAAACACGTTAGTGCCTCATCCTTAGTTTTAAGCATGTATACCCACATCATACGAGTAAAATCATCAACAAGTAGCAGAAAATAATTGTTACCAGCTGGAGTGGAAGGCGAAATAGGCCCACAAAGATCACCATGTATTAGTTCTAGTGCATGCTTAGCAGTAAAATTTGAGTGAGTAGGAAAAGGCTTACGAGATTGTTTGGACATAAGACAACCACCACAAATTTCTTTTGGCTGAGTGATCGAGGGAAGTCCGTACACCATCTGTTCCTTAGACATTAGCTGCATTGCTTTGTAGTTGACATGTCCAAGGCGTGAATGCCACAGTCGTGCCCTTTCTTCCTTCTTTGTGAGTAAACAAACGGCTTGAGTTCCTTCGATGTGGATTTTGTAGAGGCGGTTTGCAGAGCGTCTCACATGCATAAGAAGTCTCCCACAGCTGTCATAGATCCACAAACTCTCCCCATTAAGCATGACTCGATGTCCTTCCTCTGAAAGTTGGCCCAAACTTATGATATTGCTTTTCAATGTGGGGATGTAGTACACTCCATCCAGCATTCTAGTTTCACCATTTCGACAAGAGATTCTTATTGATCCTTTACCCTCGATTTTTACCAAGGACCCATCACCAAACTTTACTCGTCCCTTAACTGATTTATCCAGTTTTTCAAACTTTTCGTAACACCCCGTCATGTGATTACTAGCCCCATTATCCAAATACCAAATATTTTCCTCCATTCCTGTTGCTTTCGAATCTGCACCTTCAGTCAACAGTATCACACCATCTGCACTTTCTGCATACATCGCCATCAAGAGTGCAGGTTCATCATCATTCATTGTTTGCGTCAGGTTGGCCTCTCCTCGTTGCAGTCTATCCTTCCTTGATTTTCGACATTCGGCTGCAAAATGTCCATAGGCACCACAATTGAAGCACCTTATTTTGCCTCTGTCAATTCTGCCACGACCAGTTTGATTATCTCTTTCTCGATAATCATGTCCAACCTGTTGTCCTCCTCGATTTGATCGTTTCAGCCATTCTTCGCGTGTAAGCAAGAGTTTTCCACTGTTGTTTTCTCGTTTTGACCATTCCTCCTCAGTCAACAAGAGTTGTTGTTGTCCTCCTTTGCTCTCCTCTTTTCCAGATAATCGTTCCTCATGAGCTTTCAGAGAGCCGATTACCTCTTCAACTGACATAGTTTCCAGATTCCCAAATTGTTCGATAGCTGAAGCTATTTGCAAGAATTTAGGTGGAACCGCCCTGAGCAATTTTTTCACAACATAATCTTCTCCAATTTTTTTTCCAAGTGCCCTGATGTTTGCCACCAAGCCATTTAACTTCAAGCAGAAATCATCCAATTCTTCCGAATCCTTCATGTTTAAAGACTCAAACTCAGCCTTGAGAGTCTGTGGCTTTGCTTTCTTGACTTTTTCAGCACCTAACGAGACAGTTTTAATAGCCTCCCACGCATCTCTAGAGGTTTTCCGTTCTGCAAGTGTCAACAGGAGCTCCTCTGGGATGCTTTGATAAATCATGGCCATAACACGTTTGTCTATCTTCTCCTCCACATTGGTCTTTGGATCCTTGGATTCAACCGCTTCCCATACGTCGTGAGCCTGCATAAATATTTTCATTTTCATAGCCCAAGCAGTGTAGTTCGTCCTTGATAACATTGGAAACACCAGACCTATTCTCCCTTCTTTGTTGCTGCTTGACTCTGCCATGTTGCTTGCCTTCGAGATACTAGCGTTGAACAAGAAAAATATAAAGCTCTGATACCAGATGTTAGTACTGAATTGTATAAAAGAAAGAAAGAAATAGATGATTACTTGAGTAAACTTCAACTGGGATTGTAATTAAACGGAATGAAAATACAATGCATAAATAGAAACTGATAACAACTGCTATCCCTACAAACTAGTAGCACGACCTGGGAGTTTCCTACTAACTTGCAACTGCTCCTAATCACCACAACGTACATGTTGAATTATACAAAATGCAATACTTAAAATAAATATAACAAAACATGTTTAGATAAATCCCAACACCGTTTGTGCCTGGTGTTCTGATATCATTTATAAGAATATGAGGTCCTGCATATTCCACCTTTGTATATAAGTAAGAATAATTCGATCTCCCATTGGTCCGCACTATTTGTAAAAATATGGAGTCCTGCATATTCTCTTATCTAAAAACAGCTTACAATTATAGACTATACTATTTTCGGATGTATTCTACACTATATTTCTGTAGGAATACGAGGTCATGTATATTCCACTTTTGTATAAAAGTAAGAATAATTCGATCTCTCATTGGTCCGCATGATTTTGCTTTGGTCCAGTTCTAAAAGGTAGGACAGATCTACCTGCTCACTATTAGATGACACTGTGCTATTTTGAGATGGATTCTACACTATATTTATGTAGGAATACAGGATCCCGTATATTCCACTTTTGTATATAAGTAAGAATAATTCGATCTCCCATTGGTCCGTATGATTTTGCTTTGGTCCACTTCTAAAAGGTAGGACAGATCTATCTGCTCACTATCAGATGACACTGTGCTATTTTTGGATGGATTCTACATTATATTTATGGAGGAATACAGGATCGTGTATATTCCACTTTTGTGTATAAGTAAGAATAATTCGATCTCCTATTGGTCCGTTTGATTTTGATTTGATCTATTTCTAAAAGGTAGGGCAGATCTATCTGCTTACTATCAGATGACACTGTGTCACTCCTTGATCAATCACCATGAGTATGAGTATGGTTACTGGCAAGATGTTTGGCATCCTGAGAATTTCACCCACCACATCGGATTCCTTTTGGGCTTGGTATTCTGATACCATTTATAAGAATATGGAATCCACATTTGTATGTAAGTAAGAATCATTCAGTGCTTTATTTTTTAATTTACTTCCAAAATGCCTTACACTAATAGAAACGTATTCTTAACTTATATATGGATCTTTCTTACATGTTTAATCGATGTGGAATATAAAACTTTGGTCGCACTTAACAATTAGAATTGTTACTGGGAGATAAATACATTAATTATATAAAGTGATTATTATTTTAAAAGTGTTCTATTCATATTATAGCACGCGACCTTTGTCTGTATTGCGTGACAAGACATGTCTTCGAATTAGTAATATTATCTTCTTTCTTTTCGAAAATGAATTATTATATACATTCAAAGTCACGAACAGAAGAAGGCAAAAGCTAGAATTGGATTATAGTATTTGCATACGTACTACCTACCATAAATTACTAATACATTTTGTTATATATGTGCCAAAAAAGTTCATTCTCTTTTGTTTAAAAAATAAAATAGTTTTTAAGGAGATCGGTAAGTATCAATCGCATGCTAATTTATTTCAAAACTTAATCATTTGTAATAAATAAATCAAATCTAGATATGAAATTATTATTATGACAAGAAAAGATAATGTGGGGTTTTTATAATCGGTTATATTTGTCCATTTGTTATTAACATTTAGCTACCTCTCTCGAAGTATTTTCACCAGTATCTGCTCGTCCATGGAATCAGGAAGTCACATGTAAGGAACTAACTTTGAACTGCTGTTTCTACCACTCAGATGATAGTGTATGTTTGGCGTAATAAAAATAATATTGGTAATAATAATCCATTCGGATCGGAAACTTGTTGTTTTGCTATTTATGATTTATGTAAATAGACACCGTAAGTATATTCTGAATCATAATAATGTCCATTAAAAATAATATATGTAAATTTAATTGTTAAATATAATCAAATAAAAATATATTAGACCAACTAGATAATAAATACCAAAAGTATAAAACTATAGTTATTAAATAAAAAAGAACTATTTTTTTTTATTAAAATGATATTTATTGAATTATCCATATCAAACCAATAAAAAAAGAAGATCCAAAACTGAATCTAATAAGGGTCAAAAGATTCACAAAAAAATTCGATAGGATCAGCACGACCAAAAAAATAAAAAAGCTAAAACAGAAGTCTAGCTCTTTTAAATTCTCCAAACAATATCGACCAAATAGCAGCTGCACAGCCTTACTTCAACAGTTCTTCAATAAGCAAGGAAAATTTCCAGGTACATTGATTACGAGTGATGCTCTATTCAAGCTATTCATTCAATGTTTTTGTTTTTTGTTTTTTTACAATTATGTCAATTGAAAAGGGGAATGAAATTATAAGAATGAAATAGTATTTGGGATAGATTCGACCGGTAAGGCATATGAGACTTTATATAAGAGCTTCTCAAAGCCCTAAATTATAATACAAATAAATAATATAAATATTTTAAAATAAAATAAAATAAATTATTAATATAATTGATTTGATTTGAATAATATAAGATATTCGAATAAAAAAAAATAAAAAAAAAGGTTTGTCTTTGGATTTTCTGGGCTACATCAAATAGAAAAACAATTAACCAACAAAACAGATTCAGAATCCTGAATCGAATAATGAGATCCACTGGATTTACATTTCCGGGAAGAGAGTAGGAATCACTGCAAAGATAGGTAATTCTTCTTAGAACTGGTTCATTTCATAGATGAAATTTTACATCTGTCAATCTCTGATGCTAACATAGCAGGCGAAGAATCCAGGTTCAAGTGGAACCAGAGATGCTTTTCTCAAGCTAACTTGGCTTGAATACTGGATTTTATCTTTCAATATATCTATTGAATAAGAATAAAAATTATACACAAGGATGAATGAGGATCTTGAGATGGATTCTATCGGAAATTCATTAACCTGGATTCAATCTGATTCTGCACTAATCAATGGAGGAGACCACAAGACAATTAGAGGGAATATCAAATGCTGATATATGTATTTTTTCCTGACACTAACTTATTTTAAGGATGAAATTCACATATAATAAGCTATGATGATAATAGGGTAGAAGAAGAATCCATGATCAAAGCGAATCAGAGATGCTTTCTTCAAGCCTCTTGACTTGAATACTGGATTTTGTCTTACAATGAAATGTAGTAAATACGAGAAAATATAGTACTCAAGGAAGAAAACGCTCTTGAGAAGGATTCCTCCAAATATTCATTGACCTGGACTTAAGTTGAATTCATATTAATCAATGGAGTAGACTTCAAGGCCAATGTAGGGTAAATCAGAACAATAAAAAAGGTAAATCTTCTTAACATAGACTCAATTCAAAGATGAAAAACTACTTCTGATAAGCTTTGATGATAATATAGCAAGAGAGGGATCCATGGTCAAAGGATTCCAGAGATGTTTTCCTTATGATATTTGACTTGAATACTGGATTTTATCTTTCAATATAATATATAGAATAAGAGAAAAGATAGTACTAAAGGAAGGAGGCAGCCCTTGAGATGGATTCCAATGGAAGTTCACTAACCTAGACTCAGATTGATACTGTGATAATCAATTGAGGAAACTGCAAAGCAACGAGAGAGCAAAGCAATTGCTCAATCGAATATCATCATTAATAATGTAAGAGATTTATTTAGATTCTTTTTTATAGATGATGAAGCCATTAAGAAAGGCTATGGATTTAGCCATGAGAGGGATCATTTTACCATATGAGTTGCTAGCATATGTAGCCATGTCTCCAGAGCAGTTTTTGATGATAATGCCTCCAACAGATGCCTTATTGTAAAGACAAGAATCATCAGTGTTCATTTTCAACCGGTTATGCTTGGGAGCAGTCCATTGAATGTAATATTTTTTAAAAGTTTAAATAATGCATGCAACCAATTTCAGTAGCTACATTAGTGTCTCTATCCCAATGTTTAGGCTTAAGAAGGTTAGCCATGTCAAGACTATATAAAACATGGTTTATATATTTATTAGAAGACATAACAATATATTGATTCCCTTTAAACTTGGATATGTTTCTATTGTTTAAAATTACCCATCTTATAATAAAAAGAATAATATGTCTAATATGAATCTTGTTTTCAGATGACCAGATGAGTTATTGGTCATATGAGCAATAGTCATATTAATATTGATTCTAATATTAAACAAACTAGCAAAGTGAGACCATAATTGCCAAGCAAAATTACATGCAATAAATAGATGATTTTGAGTTTCAATAGAATCACAGAACTGGCATTTAGAAACAATTGTAAGATGTCACTTTTGTAATATAGAATCTATGGGTAAATAATTATGTAATAGCTTCCATAAGATAAAATAAAACTTCATGAAAGTAATAGGATTCCAGAGTTTGTCAAACATCTTTGATTGATTATGGTGGTGTCTTATGATATTCCAAGTGTCTTTAATATTGAATTTGTAATCATTAGCAACTTTCCATAGAATGAAGTCCTCCTTGTTAATGTTGATCTTAATATCCTTAATGATATTAGTTATGTTTTGATTAAGAAAACCAGAAAATCTGTTAGTATTCCAAGTGTTATCGTTCTAGTAAGCATTGATATTTTTAGTTCTAAACCATATGTTATCTTGCTTATCATCCAGGATAATGAATGGAGAGTGATTTTGCCAATTCTCCAACCAAAATGGAGCTTTTTTGGTATAATCAACAGTTAGCGGGTGAGTATTCTTGGAGTATATATTATTCATGAATTTAGCCTAAAGACTCTAATTTTCTCTGAACTTTACCCATATTTTGCAGGTAAAATCATCTTGGATATCAGAAATCTTCATGAAGTTGAGACCTCATTCATCAAATGGCTTATAGATAGCTGACTAAGAAGTCCAGTAGATCTTTTGCTCATTTGAGGTAGATCCTCATATAAATTTATTAAATTCTTTTTCAAACGTGTTGATAATACTGTTAGGAATGCATGTATTCTGAATCTGATACATAGGCAGATGAACATTCTCCAAATCTTTAATTTTGTTATTGATTTTATTGAGTAGACCATTAAAATTACTACCATTGTTATTGGTGCCAAGATTTATATCCAAGTAATCTGTATGAAGGTAGTTTGAACTAAAACTAGTAAGATTAATGATATTAGAAAGATTAGAAGTAGGAAAGTTATTAGAAGTAAGAATATTAGTTTTATCTCTGTTGATGCTTTGACCAGACACATCTTGATATACTTAGAGAAACCTCCTAAAAGTATCTATAGAAGAACTAAGACCATTAGTGAGTATTAGAAGATCATCAATGGATTCTAAGCATGTTAATATATAATTAGATCTATAGGAGTATTTCATTAACTTATTAAAGTTAAATAAGTTAATTTGACCTCTTAAAAGAATTTTTCCCAATTATAAAGAGGCTATGAGAGAGGGGATCTTCATGTCTCAAGTCTCTCTTGGTTTTAAAATAACCAAAAGCTTTGCCATTAATTAGAATAGATATGTAAACAAATTTAATCAACTTGCTTATAATGCTAACAAGATGAAAAGAGAAGCCAAATAATATCATGACTTTGAGGATGAAAGCATGAGACATTATTTCAAATGCTTTCAACATATTTATTTGAATCATAGTATTACCAGCTTTTCTTTTCTTGTTAAGATTATATACAAGTTCTTTAACTATTAATATATTATCTTGTATATATTTGTTAATAACAAAGTCACCTTGAGTTTTAAAAATTATTTTAGGAAGAATGTTTATAAGTCAGTTGCTCATAAGTTTAGAGATAATTCTATTGAATAAAATACATAAATTAATATGAAAATATTTTTTCCATGTTGTAAGGTTGGTATTCTTGGGAATTAGGTACAAACATGTGGCCATAATTCCTTGAGAAAAGTCATGGCTCTGCATGAAGGATAACAAAACAGAACAAAGATCCTTTTTGATAATATACCAAGAAGACTTGAAGAATTAACTTTGAAGCCATCTATTCCGACTGCACTAGAAGGATTCAGATTATTGATGATGGTGTGAATTTCCTCTTCAGATGGAAACATGAGAATTAAGTCATTATCTTCAGTAGTAATCAGCTTGCGAATAGTATTAAAAACATTATCTTGCATCATATTGTATTTCTCCTCATCATTCATATAAGGATTAGATGTTAGAACATCTTTGAAGTAGGATTCTGCAGTTTCACCAATCTTATTATTGTCATCAATCCAATCACCCCCACTTTGATGCTTCTTATAATATTTATTCTTCTTCTCTTAGAGACATAACCATGAAAAGTTTTAGTGTTTTTATCCCCTTTAATCAACTAGTTAGAGTAGGACTTTTGTTTCCAGTAGGACTCTTTCATTATGATAGATCGAATATATATATCATTAGCTTTACAATGATTTAACTTATTATCAATACTTTGAGTGTCATGATATTCCTTTGCAGCTTCCTTAACAACATCCTTAGACACCATAAATTTATCAAAGATATATTTATAAAATAGGAATTGTTCCAATCTTTCAAACCTTTATTTTATATTAAGCTTATGCGACAAATAGTAAAAGGGATAAGCTAGTATACTCCGTTTCCAGTTGTTATCTACAAAAGATAAAAATCCAGTCCATATATCTAAAAATTCGAAGCTATTTTTAGAGTTGTAGTTATCTTTAATTAAAGTAACACATAAAGAAGCATGGTCACAGAATGTTATGGCTATGTGGGTAACTTTAGTTTCTTTAAAATAGGCAACCCAAGCAGGAGTAAAAAGAGCTCTATCTAAACGTTTCCATTTGGAACCGTAAGACCATGTAAATTTTGAACCAGCATCACCTGTGTCTTTAAGCTGACAGCCTTTAATACAATAATTGAAATCTTCTGAACTATTATAAAAAAAATGTATTACAACCAATTTACTCCTCATTAAAAGTAATAACATTAAAATCACCAAGAATAATTCATTCATTAGTTGAGTTAGACACGTTCCTTAAAACATTCTAGAGGTTCAACCTGTTAGATCTTTGACACTTATCGTATAAAATTGTTATCATCAACATATGATAATTCAACATGTAAACATTGAGGATGATTAAAAATAAAATAATTTTTCCAAAAGAACCAAATCTTATTTGAAATTTTAGCAATGAAATTAGGAAAACCTAATTTTTAATGCAATATTATCGATGTTACTTGAGTTGATAAGAGGCTCCTGAATAGCCTCCATGCTAAGCTTCTCTTTGTATGATAGTCTTAAGCGTTCTAATAAAAAGTTTATTCTTAAGGCCTCTTATATTCCAATTAATTAGTTTGATCATCATTAGGAATAGAGGTTGATGTGTCGTTGATTTTAGAGAATTTTAAGGATTTAATAATAAGGTGGCGAAAATAGAAGAAGAAACAATGATAGATGAAACCCTAATTCAAGGGTAACATGATGAAACCCTAATTCAAGGGTAACAAATACTAAAATTTCAGAGATAAAAATATATTATTCTAAAAATTCAAGGTATATGAGGCTTTATATAAGAGCTGCTCAAAACGATAAACTAGAATACGAGAAAATAAAATAAATGTATTAAAATAAAATAAAATAACATCTCAATACATTTAGATTTGAATAAAATAATATAAAATAAAAAAGGTTTTTGTATGGACTTTCCGGGCTACATCATCCTCTCGTGGTTTATAAGAATTCGTCCTCGAATTCAAAGCACCATCACCATCAACAACCAAAATTATTTTATCTTATTTTTTCAATTGTTACATTGGGAATTATAATTGCTGAATTATCAGAATAAGATAAATTATTCTCGAGTGTTCTTTATTTAAAGTCACATTAAAGCCATCAAGTTGATGAAAACGAATTGGTTTCGAAAGCGTTTTCATACCCTCAAAACAACACCCCATGTCCAGTTGATTAAAAACATTGGTTTCAAAAACCTTAGCCGGAGAAAACATCTCGATAAGAAAGTTTCTTCTTGATCCGACGATTGGTAGCCAATTTAAAGTCTTCCAATAACCGTTCAACATTCATCACCGAAACATCTGGTGTGTCCTCTCTTACCAAACGATCTTTGAAATATTCATGACCATATATGTTGTTTTATCATTTAGACCTTGAATCAGATGAAATCAAAATTCAAAAATATGTTTGCTCGGTAGCACAAACTGAGGCTCTGATACCAAACCGATAACACGGAGAAAATAGAAGAAGAAGCAACGATAAATGAAACCCTAATTCAAGGATAACATGATAAAACCACAATTCAAGTGTAACAAAGACTAAAATTTTCAGAGATAAACATTATTTTATTATTCCAACAACTTAAAATAACTTAAGGTATATGGGACTTTATATAAGAGCTGCTCAAAACCCTAAATTAGAATACAAGGTAATAAAATAATTGTATTTAAATAAAATAAAATAAAATCTCAATACATTTAGATTTGATTAAAATAAAATCAAAAAGTTTTTTGTTTGGAATTTATGGGCTACATCTTTTGATAATGAGACTATTTGGTTTCTTTTTCTTTTTTTTTGTTTTTTTTTTCAGTTTTTTGTCGATACCATCTTGAAATCCTTTATCCACGTTTTTAATTTTAAAGATTGTAGAAGCTCGTTGGTTGTATCCATAGCAGAGGGTTTGTATAGCCTCAATGATTTCTTCTTCATTGGTGAATTTGGCTTCCTGGAGTTGGATACTTTGGTGTAAAATAACAGTTCTGTTGGTTTTAGAATCATGTTTGTTTTCAAACCTGCTTAAATTGAGATTGGCTATCTCTGTGCAGTTTTCTTTGTTTTGATTGATAAACTCTCTTATTTCATCCTTATGATTAGTAGCCACAACTATAGATTTTAGTTTGTAGTTGTCCTTGATCCTTCTTTTGAAGTTCTTTGTCTGAGTTCAGTAGAATTGATATCATTATCCTTCATCTCCATATTATTCAGAGGTTGATCTTTTCCAATAATATTTTTGCATGAATCTTAATTGTGACCCAAGTCGTAATAATGTCAGAAATATTTAGGAGTATCTTTATATATTATACTCAACAAACATCCCTAGTTTTCTCTAAAAGCTACCCATATGTAGTTTTGAAGTTTGTTGGTTCTGTCTAATTCCACAAAGCGTATCAAGCATTATAATATACTCTATTTTTGTTAAGAACTCTGATTTTGAGAGTATGACCAATAGTAGATGCTACCATGTAGATAATACTGTTGTTGTAAATGAATTTTGGTATATGTTTAATCCTTATCCAAACCAGTGTAATTTGATTTTCAAATTTAGTATTGAACTCAGCAGACCACTTCAGCAATCTCATAAATTTATCTCCCACTAACCATATGTTTATTGTCCATATTTTACAAATATCTTCCTCAAGATCAAACTCAAGTAATATGTGTCTTGAATCCCATTTAGCTATGTTTCAATTGCCAGAAAAGTTCATCAGATTCAAGAATTGATGAAGAACACTCTTCTTGGGAATAACTTGGGCAAATTTAGTTATTAGGGTGGATTTAGCTTCTATCAACAATATGTATCTATCTTAATCAGATAATTGGATCGATATATGATCCATTTTCCGATCCACCTTAATTGACTTAAATGTATATTTATTTTTGTTGGATTTTAATGTTTCAGCAAATGATAATATTCTAGCATCCATATTTCTTGTAAGATTTTGCAAACATTATTCTGATTTTTGTCGTGTGATGATTGCTTGATAACTTTTTTGGTGAAATAGCAAAAATCTTCAGGGTGAAAAATGGAATTATTGTAGGTGACAACTCTAGTTAATTCAGAGATTTGCATGAATAAAAAAGGTTGCAGGGAAGAAAAGCAAACTTGTCCACTCAAGTCAACTAAATCGAAGGTTTTGTTTTGGTAGCTAAAAATTGAAAAATGTAGAAATATGTTGAGAAGCTGCAAAGGAAAGTAAGAGCAATAAATATTTATTCGGAAGAAAATCAAATTAAAAAGAACTACCTACTAAATAGTATTGTTATTAAAAATAATAATCCAATATAATTATATGATTCCCAGTGGATATAAGATTTAGGATGTGATGTAAAATTGGATAAAAAATAATAATTATAAACAATAAAAGAGAATATATCATAAAATTTAAATTGATTCAAATATATCTATTAAGATTTTGAATATAAATGTAAAATATAAAAAACTCTTTTTATTATTTATATTATTCCTTTTATTCTTAAACATAAGATCTCAAATTCATGACAATCTGTCGTTTAAACTGCGCTAACAACTGCTGGTTGTTACTCTCAAAACCGGTTATATAAAAATACATTGTATATTCATTGGTTGTTGATCATTTGGTTTGACCACCACGTTCGTTTATGTGACTATCTAATTTATCCTTGAAAGAAGAATGACTACATGTAACTAACTAGTATTCATAGGACGAAGTGATGTGAAAAGGGTTTAAGTTTTAGAGAGAGATTTTTATATTGTAAGTAACAATGACCACATGTATGTAACAATGCTTAGGTTTAATAATGACGAAAATAGAGCAAAGCGACGAAACAATAACGACGACAATAGAGCAAATCGACAGGTCTAGGTTTTTTGCAGAGAGCTTGTAGCTTTAATAATAGTGAGTTAGCAGATAAATACTTGAATATTCATTATGAGATTCACGATTTTTTTATAAGCCCAAGTAAAATTTTTTAATAGAGTTGAGTCATTGCGTGTTTAGTGTTTGAGGTATATATATGTTACCCATGGATGTAAGATTACATCAAGATCCGAACCCTTAAAATCTCTTGTTGTGTGTTTGATTTACTTTATATTCTTTATTGTTAACTTTGTTTTTGAAATAAGATAATAGTCGAAGCTCTGGTTACCTCCTAAAACCTCTTGGAAGGTATTAATTTGTTTCTACCATTGCTTCGGCCGAGTAGCAAAGCTTTGACCTGGAAAAACCGAATGGTCTGGGTTAAATCTTGTTCAAATAATATTGTTTTATCTAAAGAGTGGTGTACTAAGCATTGAGATCTGAAATCAATATTCAGTATTGGTGAGGAAGAAAAAATAAAACGACAATGATCACAAATCTTGAGTAAAATCAAGCATATTCATAAAGATAGATTCCATAAAGTTAAACCTTGAGAAATTCATAAAATATAATGGTTTTAATCTCTAGATAATTAAGGCTAAGTAATTCTTTATACAAATTGGATATCTACTTCCATTGAGGAGAATGATATAAATGAGATGTATGCCAAAGTGTTATCCAAAGCCTATAATGTACTAATCTTGAGCCTGGGGTCGAGGTGCTTTGAGAGGTGTATTAAGAGTATTTGGGCACACAACTTTACACGTTACAGATTAATAATTCCAGGAGATCCCAAGACACTTAGAAAATTTCAATAGAAACATTCTTGATTTAAATATCATTATGGCCAAGGTGAGGATCAAGTAATTATATTTTTGATCTCTCTATTGAAAGTATTTGTAAACTTTGTTAATATAATACTATATGTCAAAAACTCCACACAATGTCCAAAGTGATACATGTCTTAAACTCAAAATTTCTTCAAACGAAGACGACTGTATATGATGACTCCCAAGTTATCAGACAAAATGTAAGTCATACATTTGGATAAATAAATTTAATCAAGAAATATTATGGTTGTTGGATGAAATGTACGTGCTGCCAGAAGGAGGTCCATATCTGTAGGAAATTCTTGAGATAAAGAAGGCATATAACTATCCGAAGGAGGACGCTGACGATGCTAGGATTGTGTCAGATAACTATAAATATACTGATGATTTAATGGTTTCTTATTACAGATATAACGCTAAGTGGGTTAGGTTATATTAGGGAATGATGTGTGTTGTACTTTGATGAGAATGAGGAGTATTAGGTTCAAGAGTCTATTGTATTGGATATATCTTTAAAAAATGTGAGGTATGTCCCTAAACTTAAATGTAACCTTTTGTACAGTTATGGGCTTATAAGACTCAGATGGTCTTATGAAGGCTAACTGAACTGATAGTGGTTTAGGTCTGGATAGGTCTGTAGTATAAGACACATCTAATATTGGGAATAGATCTGCTGGAATACAATTGGTGGCCTTTAAGAGCTTATCAAAGTAGGCGAAGATACAATCCGAGAAGTACTTGAAGCGTTTTATGACTGCTAATGACATGTTATTAGTGAATAAATCCTCAACTAGTTATTGTATTAAAATTGGTATGCCTAGGCGCATAATCTTGAGAAGGACTTTGAAGCAAGAAATAACTGAGAAGATATGTCAGAACTTACTCGGAGTAAATGTTATGCTTCTTAAAACCCGTCTTAGCAAGAGTTTCAGTGAATGAGTTATTGGCACAACTATCATCAACTCATGGAGACCCTTGACTTTTGATTGTCATATATATGTAATAGATGCCAGATGTGAAGTTAGAGTTGAGATATAGTTTGAATAAAAATATAGAGATAAGGATTCCTCTGCGGAAGCTATTTTCAAGTTGGTTTCAGTTCGGCGTTTGTAAATGAAGTTCACCTATTGTTGGATTTGAGTTTTGACCGAAAGTTTAATAAGTCAAATGTTTCAAGTGTTCAAACTGTAGAGCAACAAGAAAACTTTGACAGTAGGCTGTCAAGTGTTGCTCGGTCTTATCTCGAGTTACGTCAGATGGATATTACTACTTCTTTTATGGATGTAGAAGGTCTGAATACTTGTATATTAGGGAAAAATTCCTTTATAAAGTTCATAGAGTACACGAGAATTGATCATTTTAGGCTTGAAAATGGAAAGTTTGTGTCCGGTGAATAGTTGAAGCAATAGGGTAACATATACTGGTGTCACTTTGAGCCTAGGTGGAGAATTATTAATTACATGCTCAAATTGACTACAGAAAGATCATTTCCAAAGGCTTGACTTGGTGCCGTATGTTGGCTTAGAGTTGATAGAACTAAAGACTAAAGCTAGAAGTAAGTATTGCAATTGGAACTAGGTTCAAAAGGTTTAAGCTAAGTGTTGTAGCTAGACAAATATGATTGGAGCAGGTCAATCGACCTTTAACGATCAAAGGTGAGTAAGCCAAAGACCTTAGGAGCCGAAATGTCAGCTCTTAATTTTATTGTATGCTCAACATGACTTACGTGTAGAAGAAGTCTACTGGAACCAAAGAGTTAAGCATAGACAAAGACATGTTGGCTGTTTTCTTCTGAGTCGAAGACCTGAGCCGACGATATGTTGCCGATGGCATGAGTCGAAGGCATGTTGCTGATGACCTGATCCAAACTCGTATGTAAAATTTATTGGAATACTTTATTTTGATTAATGTGATTTAAGGTTTTAGTACAACCTTTGATTAATATGATTAAATTTGGAGTGTCTATTAAATAATTAAGGTTTCCCTAAGTTTATAAATAGAGGAAACAACATAAATCTAGGGTTTTGCAACGAGACACAATGACGTGATTAAACAATGACAAATAAAATAGAGAAGACGATGAATTTGTTTTCTAGAAGAGAAATCTTGAAGCTATGATTATAGTTAAGCTAGGAGATAAACACATGAATAAGCATTATGAGATTCATGATTTCTATATAAGCCTAAAAGAGAGCTTTGTAACATAGTCACTCTATTATAATATGGTCTTGCTGAAAAAATGAACAAAACCATTATTGAGAGGGTGATGTGCATGTTGGTTATCGCTAAGATCACGATATAGTTTTATCATGAATCAATAATGATTGTTTGTTACCTCGTAAACAAATGTTCATGTACTTCCATTGGCTTAAAGAAGCCATATGAAATATGGTAGGCGAAGCCTTTAAATTATTCAAATATGAGAGTGTTTGGTTGCATGATTATGCACATATACATATATAATATGACAAGAAGGGACGTGACATGTTATGGTGCCTCAAAACTGGTTATAAGAAGTGTATAATCAGCAGGGATATGGCATTCAACGAGAATGATTATCATGGTTTGGAATGTAAAATGCTTGAAGCGCAACCTCATGGAGGTGAACATTTGGTATGAGGTGGAATCACTCGAATCATAATCTTCTAATGGCTTAAAAGGATTCAAACCATCAAATACACCTAGAAAATAAGTGTGTATGAATCTGGAAGGTAGTCAAGCTTAACATGGCTAACATATAGAAATACGTAGGACATGAAGAGTCATATGAGCTCTTCAAAAGTATAGGTATACCGACCTAACAACTTTCACATTGGCTGTTGCATCTAAAGTTCATGAATGCAATGAAAAGTGAGGATAAAACAAAATATCTTGTATCTATAATGGAGAAAATTACTCTGCTTCAGAAGAATGACACATGAGATCTAATAAAAAAAATGTAAAGGTCAGAGACTGGTTTATCACACATGGATGAGGAAATAATAAATTTATAGGGTTAAAGTCGATTAGTACAAATTTAGGCTGGTTTCCAAAGGGACTCAACATGAGGATGCAGATTTCAATGATATGTTCTATCATGTAGTGAAATATAGTTTAATCAGGATCCTAGTTGCAATGGCTGCCAGTTTGACATTGAGTTTGACATATAGATGTTAAGACATATTTCATACACGAGACCATTGAGGAAACCATCTACATGAAGCAGTCTGAATGATTTATAGAAATGGAAATGAGTAACCATGTATATCCTCTGAAAAAATAATTGTACGGTCTAAAATAATTTTCTAGGTTATAATATAAGATTTTTGATGATTTTATTATCAAGAGTGGTTATGGAAGAAGCAATTATGACAGTTGTGTGTATATAATGAAGACTAATTTTGCCAATATATATTTATTGTTTTATGTAGATGATATGATGATTGCTAGTAAAAACAATTCATAAATTAAGTCATTGAAAGTAATGTTAAGGAATAAGTTTGAGAGGAAAGACATGGGTTCATCCAAGAAGATTCTTAGGGTGGATATAACTAGGGATAAACAAGGTGGAACCTTGTTTATATCATCGAAAGGGTATCCAAAAAGGTGCTTTACATATTTGGTATGACAAAGACGAAACCAGCCACCTGTATCGTTGCTCAAGACTTTAAACTAACATATTTAAAGGTTGGTGCCAAAGGCGTGGAGATGTTGAAAATAAAAGACGTTCATATTTCAAATGTTGGGGGAAGTATAATGCATGCCATTGTCTATTTTAGGCCTAACGTGTCTTGTGCTTCGATTTTGATAAGTATATTCATATTGAATCTCTCACAGGAATGTTGGTAGGCTGTGAAGTGGGTTCTTAGGTACATCAAGAAATTTACTAGTTTTGGACTAATGTATAAAGAGTTTGGTTTGAGATTGAAATGTGTTGAGGGTCTTGTTGATTTCGATTATGTTGGTTATTTGGACACTAGGAAATATTTGAATTTATATGTGTTTATGTTGTTTGGTAGTGCTGTAAGTTGGAAATCTAATATTCAACCTATAATGGAAACTAGATGGTTGAAAGTAATTCAGAGAGATTTTCGGGTTCTACATGCAATTATGATGGTGCATTGTGATCACCAAAGTGCAATACACATGTCAAAGAATCATATGTTTCTTGAACGGACTAAGCACATTGATATTAAACTCCATTTTTGAATTATTATTGAGAATGGAGAAGTTGTGCTAGAAAACGTTCATACAAATGACAACCCACCAGATATGTTTACTAAACCGGTGACAACGAACTAGTTAAAGTACTTTTTTGACTTGGTTCATAACTGAAACATTTGAGGATCTTGTAGGGGGACATGAAGCGCCGAAATTGTATTTTCTTTCGTGAGGTCAAAGCTAAGGTAAATGATTGTGAAATTATGGTTCTCACTTGGTAAGAAAAGTTTAACTGATGGAATGGATCAGTTGTATCAACCTAGGCGTCATCAAAGAATCCACTGTATATGCCTAAGAATTGCTGATGCATTATTTGATCTGGATAAAGTATTGGTTGTTGTAACCTGGAAGCCTTTTTAGAATATGATAACCTAATTATACCATAATTTTATCATTTGAGGAATTTACTGCTTCGACTAAGAAGCCATTAATCAAACCGAGCAGGTCAATCTGTTAGGAAGCCTTTATCAAAGGCATTAGCTTCTTAGGTTGGGAAGACATTGGTAAATCTAAACGAGGTCATAGGCATGGGCTCTTCAGAAGAGGCAAATACTGCTTCAGACTCAAGGAATATGGATGAAGTCAAGTTTGCATTAGCCAAAAGGTTCATAGTATGGATTTGAGCTGTTAAATATGACTAATGGTATAACGTGTCAGTTACACTGGTTAGATTGATATTTTATTACACCATAATCAGTTACTATTTGCTACAATAGAATTGGTTATTCCTGTTGAGGAGTTTTTTACATTCTGTTTTAGAGAGAACTTAAAATCAAGTATTATAAATAGTTTTATTTGGAATATGAACAAAATCGCGAGACTTTTGTGAAGTGTGCAATAAATATTGATAGAGAAAATACTTAGTAGACCAGAGAGTGATCTTGGAATAGTATGCATGTGAACTATGGATTGGATTTTATGTAGAAATTGTATTTCCTTGGTATTTCAATTTTATAAAGTATTGTGATTGTTGAACAACCATGGGAATAAAATTTGTTGTGGCTCAGAGTGAACATATGCAAATTTTTGAACCAATATAAATCAATGTATTCTACTTTCTCTTACTATTTTATTGTTTCGTTTTATTTTTCAGTAGAATTCCTACGTGTTTAGTGATACGTTCTCAGAATGATCAATTTGAGACCTGAAAAACACAAAATGAGGTTTGTTGCAAAAGGTAACAATTAATAGGCTAAAATTGACTATGATGAAGTATTCACCCATGTTGCTCGATTATAAACTATTAGACTAAATATTTATTTAGCAACTCAATTTTTTTTGGAAGGTACATCAAATTGATGTAAAGTTAGATTTTCTAAATGGTGTTCTTGAAGATGAATTCTCAATTGTACAACCATTAGGGTAGACAATCAAATACCAAAAAACAAAGAATTGAAGTTAACAAAGGCTCTTTACAAACGAAAACAAGCACTAAAAACATGTGATAGTATAATTGAAAAGTATTTACATAAGAGTGGCTTCAAGAAATGTCCATACGAGCATGCTTTATATACCAAGATCAAGGATAAATATATTTTGATTGTATGCTTCTATGTGGATGATTGATCTTCATCGGAAGAAACGCAAAAATGTTAAAATAATTTAAGGAAATGATGACGAATAGATTCGAGATGACAAATACGTGGATATTGGCATACAACTTTGACATTGAAGTTAAGAAACAACAAGAGGTAATTTTTATTTCATAAGAAATCTATCCAAATGATATCATGGAAAAGTTTGAGATGGAGAACTGTAAGCCGATAAAATTTGGAATCAAAACATCCAAACATGAAGAATGTGAAAGTGCAGATCCTACACTATTCAAATGTTTGGTTGGAAATATACGCTATGTAACTTGCAGAAGACCCGATATTCTTCGTGCAGTTGGATTGATTAGTTGCTACCTTGAAACTAAAATAACAACCTATTCAAAAATGCAAAACGAATTCTTCTTTATCTGAAATATAAAATTGATTTTGCATTGTTTTATTACGTTTCCAATAATTAAAAGCTTGGTGGATACTGTTAATAAACAAATATAGATAAAAGAAGAAGTAGTCGCCAATAAGCGGCTAGGGTTTCTGATTATTAGAAAGTGTGTCAATTAGTACAGTATACGCTCTTATTTATAATAAAAGAAAGCTAACGGGCTTGGGCTTTATATGGGCTTTATATTCTTAACACCCTCCCTCAAACTTACAATGCAACAGTAATAGGCATTGAGAGTTTGTCACAAAGAAAACGAAACCGCGCTGTGGACTGAGCCTTTGTGAAAATATCAGCAATCTGCAAAGCTGACGGAACATACGGAAGCGAGATGGTGCCGATCTGAAGATGATGTCGAGTGAAATGACAATCTATTTCAATGTGCTTCGTCCTCTCATGAAAAACTGAATTCTTTGCTATCTGCATGGCGCTTTTGTTATCACAATGTAGGGAAGTTGGTTTAGCAACATTAACCCCTATATCTGCAAGAAGCCATCGTAACCAAACAATCTCACATGTGGTGACAGCCATAGCACGATACTCAGCTTCAGTAGACGATCTAGAGACAACATCTTGTTTCTTGCTTTTCCATGATATCAATGAATCTCCAAGAAAAATACAGAAACCGGTAGTAGATTTTCGATCATGAGGATCACTATCCCAATCAGCATCGCTATAGGCACGCAGTTCAAGTGAAGAGGTCGAGGGAAATAAAAGGCTCTGGAACTGAGTGCCACGAAGATATCTCAATATTCGAAGAACAGCTCCCCAATGAACAGATGTAGGAGCAGTAACAAACTGACTGACCACATGAACAGCATAAGCTATATCTGGCCGAGTAACTGTAAGATAGACCAAGCTCCCTACAAGAGTTTGATATAGACTTGGATCTGACAAATGAACGCCATCAGTTGGAGAATACCGAGCATTGGTTTCAAGAGGAGTATCTACCGTTCTGTTATCAGAAAGCCGCGCTCGTTCGAATAAATCAGATATATATTTTGTCTGAGAGAGAATATAACCTTTTGGAGAGTGAGCCACCTCAATACCTAAAAAATATCGTAATAGTCCCAAGTCTTTCATTGCAAAACGCTGAGCCAAATCACGTTTTAGTGCTGCAATGCCATCAATATCATCACCTGTAATGATCATATCATCTACATATAGGGATAAAATAATTCGTCCTACACTAGTACATTTGATAAACAAGGCCGAATCGTGATTACTAGCAAGGAAACCAAGTGAAGTTATAACCGTAGAGAATTTTTCAAACCAGGCACGAGGAGCTTGTTTGAGTCCATATAAGGCTTTCCTAAGTCGACAAACTTCACCTGGTTGGTGAGCAACACCTGGAGGAGGAGTCATGTAAACCTCCTCATGAAGATCACCATTCAAAAATGCATTTTTGACATCGAGTTGGAAGATTTTCCACTGGCGAACAGAAGCAACCGCAATAAGAGTACGAACAGTCGTCATTTTTGCCACTGGGGAAAATGTTTCATCATAATCCATACCATACTTCTGTGAATACCCTTTTGCTACAAGACGAGCCTTATATCTTTCAACAGATCCATCAGATTTTGTTTTAATTTTAAAAACCCATCGAGAACCGATTATATGCTTACCGGATGGAGGCTTAACTATATCCCATGTATGAGTTTGGTAAAGAGCAGTGAGCTCTTCGACTATTGCATTTTGCCAACGAGGATCAGAAACAGCTTCTTTAAACGACTGAGGTTCATATAAATCATGTATTTTTGCTATAAAAGAGGCAAAAGGAGCTGAGTAAGAAGAATACGCAAAATCTGGTAGTTTGGTAGACTTACTTGTACGAGTAGATCTTCTAAGGGGTGGAGCTGGTGGTTCACTAAAAGAAGAAGCTGAATCAGGACTTGATGGAGCAGAAGTAGTATCAGTTGTAGTTGATGTCTCAGGAGCTGTCACATCAATATCAATGGGTATGTCGCTATTATTTTCAAAGGGATCAATAGTCTGAAGTTTGGTACTTGTTATATCATGTGATTTCGTTGGAATCGAATAAAACGGGATATGCTCAAGAAAAGTAACATGTCGAGAGACATAAAGTTTCTGACTAGTGGGATCAAAACAACGATAACCTTTCTGTCTAACACCATAACCCAAGAAAACACATATTGCGGATTTAGGGCCCAATTTGTTGCGTTCTACATGAGGACGAAGGACAAAACATGTACATCCAAACACTCGTAAGGAAGAATAATCTGGAAGTTGTCCATATAACTTCTGAAAAGGAGACATCCCTGCATTATGAGTAGTGGGAATTCGATTAATCACATATACAGCAGTATGAATTGCTTCTCCCCAAAAAATAGTAGGAACCTCAGCAGATAAAAGTAAAGAACGAGCAGTCTCAATAAGATGACGATGTTTTCTTTCTGCAACACCATTCTGCTCAGGGGTGTCAGTGCAAGAAGACTGATGTATGGTACCATCAGATGCAAGTAACTGAGTAAAATCATTGGATGTATATTCACCCCCCAAGTCACACCTGAAACATTTTATTACAGCAGAATGTTGAGTCTTAACAAGTGCCCGAAATTCTCTATAAATTCCAAGGAAATCTGATCTCCGTTTCATAAGGTAAACCCAAGTATATCGAGTATAATCATCGATGAAAGAAACATAGTAGGATGAACCACCCTTTGTGGAGACAGGAGATGGACCCCAGACATCAGAATGAATAATATCAAACGGAGCAATAGAGGAAGAAATACTTTCATTAAACGGTAACGCCGAAAATTTTGCAAGTTTACAACCACTGCAATCCGAGATATTACAAGTGTTTAGCTGACCTAAAGCACCTGTAGAGACTAAAAACTTTAAACGCGATGTGGATACATGTCCAAGACGAGAATGCCAAAGATAAAACTTAGACGATGAAGGATTCAAACGAAATGAAGACAAATCAACACCCGAGGCAGCAATATCAGTCAAATATGTTTTTTCACTATCAACACCATAGACATCCATATCTGTTACTTCGAGTTTCTCCAAAACATAAAGTTCCCTTATTTTACGACCTGTCCCAATCACTCTTTGGGTCTGTTGATTTTGTATAGCACAAACAGAGTCGGAAAATAAGACACAATAACCAGATTTACACAATTGACTAACCGAAACTAGATTCAAAGCAAGGGTTGGAACGTAGTAAACATCAGATAACGATATATGAGGGGTACAAACAGAGCCAATACCTTCTACTGACATTGGTGTAGCACTAGCAGACAAAACAGATGTGGGTGAAACATGAGACAACGAAACAAAGTTCGACATGTGAGGTGACATATGATGAGACGCACCCGAATCCAAAATCCACAATGATGAATCAATACCTGAAGTGGAAGACGAGGACATACCCGAATGGTATGCAGATGTAACAAAGTTCTTCTTATCATCTTTTCCTATCATGTTTGCAATAAGATCCACAATCTCCACTGTACCAGTTGCACTTTCTTCACTCTTTGTTTTTTTTTACTTAAACACTCTTGTTTTACTCAGACACACATACCTCACTCTTTTTTTTGTGTTTCACTAAGACACATACCGCACTCTCACTCAAATTGTTTTACTCAAACACACATACCTCTCAAACACACATACCTCAAACACACATACCTCTAAAACACGGATATACAATTATTTTACTCAGATACACATACCTCTCACTCAAATTGTTTTACTCAAACACACATACCTCTCAAACACACATACCTCAAACACACATACCTCTAAAACACGCATATACCTCTCACTCAAATTGTTTTACTCAAACACACATACCTCTCAAACACACATACCTCAAACACACATACCTCAAACACACATACCTCTCAAACACACAAACCTGGTACGCATACCTCTCAAACACACAAATCTGGCTCTGATACCATGTTAATAAATAAAGAGAGAAACGAGAGAAGTAGAAAAAGGAACAAACCGCTAGACGGCTAGGGTTTTGTATTATTCAGAAGTGTGTCAATTAGTACAGTATACGCTCTTATTTATAATAAAAGAAAGCTAACGGGCTTGGGCTTTATATGGGCTTTATATTCTTAACAGATACAAAGTGATTGAGATGGACATATAGATAATCGAATGATTTACTATCAAATTTTTATTCTTAATGGGAAATATTACTTTTATTTGGATGTGAAAAAAACAAGTGAGGATGAATATGTTGTTCATACTCCCATATTATTCATACAATTTGGACTTGGAATACATTGATGTTTGCTACCACTATATAAAGGAGTATATTGCAAGAAATGATTTGCAATATAACATGCGAAGAAACAATATCAAGTTGTCGACATTTTCATCAAGCCACTGAAAATCAAAGATTTCAAAAGATTAAAAACTTTGCTATGTATTATATGATCAAGTTTAAAGAGAGTGTTGAATCATAAACTTAATCCACTAAAAATATGCATAATAAAATGACTATGAACTACGAAACTTTATTCAATAATACTAAGAAATGGCTAAAATCAATTAAACGATAATATATTTTGTAAATGTGTAAAAATATCTAGAATAATCTAAATTTAGAGGGTTCTTATACAGAGGATCGTGCTGCCCGTTTTAAATAAAAAAAAAATTTAAAAAAAAAAACTTCCTGAGTAAATTTTTGTAAAATGGTTGTTTGCGCGAGTGAAATTTTACAACTTTTTTTTCTTATTACCTTTTGGATCGACGTTTCAGTTAATTACGTCGCTTCAGATATATTATCAATAGCTGAAAAAGTTTCAACGAGTTATGATTCGAATGTCGAGTAGGGATCAGTCAGATATATACAACCGATATTAACTTCAAAAGATTATACAAAATTTGGTGAGAAGACTGGTAGTATACTAGTTTTATAGTGAAATCTTATCTCTCTTCGTTGTAAACTTTATCTTTATTCAATATACACGCTAATGTGAAGTTTTATGTCGACCGATAAATATAGTCTCTCACTTAAAAGAACAAATAGGAACAATAAAAGAATAAACTATCAAAGCTTACCGATGGCTGGACTTTATATGGTATTTTGTAGGCAACAAAAATAACAGCGCAAAAGAATTGCCGGACAAATCTCCTTTGGCAGGACGCAGACTAGACCAAAACTTATAGGACAGTTAACCCTTATGCATGTCCTAGCCGCCGCCTGCCTAAAGAGAACTTGTCCCGTAATGCAGCTGCACTAACCTTGCTTGCTTGCTTGAGTCATAAGATAGAAAACCTACTTGTTTATTTATACTGCCTTAGATAAAGCATATGCTATAGAACTATACCATTGCTTTGTTGATCGGTTCCATACTCTTTTGTTTGTTTGTTCCACAACTTCCTCGTACAAAATTGACGGTGTTCATTGCATAACATGTTTCACTATTTTACCGACCCACCTAGTGTTTCATAAACTGGAATCAATTAGTTCATTGATATAACAAAGTGTCGCATGTTCGTCTAATCAAAATACCGGTTTCAACAAACGAGTTAATCCAAAGTTTTGCTTAAAAGAAGTGATTGATCATCAGAAGAAAGTTAAAGACAGTAGGCTGTAAAATATGCTTTTAAATGAAAGATGCTATCTTTGAAGCTTAAAACGTTTCTCTATATATGTCAATGCCTTGCGTGTCTACCAAGAGCTGCTTAAAAAGGTTTCTCTGTATAAGAAAATTGGCACACAAAAGAAACAATGATGTTAACTGTATAGGAACACAACAATTTACGTCAATCTGGGTGATTTAAACCATAATAGAAGTATAATATTTTATCAGTATTCATATTATACTTATAACTTTTTTTGTCTACACTTAAGTTCTTTATGTTCATCTTGATCCAATTTCCTTCAATATTCGCAGATGAGTTCGCTATCTTTTCACAGCATTTAAGTTCGCTGAGACTGTTCTCGAGTTAACATAAGGTAATCAGATCCAAGAGTTCTTATAAAATATTCATCAACCTGTTATACAATATCGTGCACCCGAATAATCCAGTTTGGAGCAGGATCTATAATCAAGTAAACTTGGACATTTGGATACGTAGTTGTCTCGTGAAACCATCATCATATGTAACCAGCTTCGTTCAGTTGGTATGACATGAAATATTCCAAATATCTTTGTGATCCGAAGTTAGTCCATTTGCTATTATGTTTCGGTATAAGGCCAAAAACAGAAGGTAAATATTGTTGGAACCAAATTAAATTAAGCTAGAAAGATATTAATTAATTAATTAAGTTAATTAATTAATTAATATATTGGTAAAAGATTTGGATAATATATTTTTGATGTAAAAATATTATTCATATTCTTTTAGAGATTTGATTTTATATTTTAGAAAAAATATTATATTAGTCAAAAATATTATACTGTCATTAAAACAGGATAATATACTAATATAAATATAGGATATACAATGTATCGAACAACATCATCAACAAAAGCTTTAATAAAAAAATTCTTCTTCTCCTATCTCTTTTATTATTCTACAATTGGTATCAGAGCCACGGAGGCAAAAGAAGAGTATTTCGTTTTCTCGGCGGACAGCAAAAAAAAATATATTGTGTTTTTGTCGTTCGCTGGAATAGAAAAAAAACAGTGAGAAGAACAGCGATAAAAGAGAAAAAAAAAGAAAGAGAAAAAATACGATGTCCGTCAAAAAAAAAAGAGAAAAAAGAGAGAAAAAAGACGAAAAGGCATTGGAGAAGAAAAAGTGAGAAAAATAAGCGTATTTTTGCTGTCCGCCGGAGAAGAGAAGAAGAAGAGCAGAAAAATCCGTCGACGGTGGAAAAAAAAAGAATAGTGTTGTCCTTCTGAAAAAACATTTTTTCTCCAAAGAAAAAGAAGAAAAAAAGATGGAAGAAGAAGACAAGAAAGAAAAAGAAAAAGAAGATTAAGAAAAAATGGGTGAAGAAGAATATGAAAAAAATCCATTGAGGATCAGAAGTTATCGGGAAAAAGACCGTAGATGATTGGAGGTCACCGGAACCGACCAAAAAAGACTGTAGAAGATCGGAGGTGGCCGGAAAAAGAACCGTGGATGATTGGAGGTGACCGGGAAAGACCGGAATAGACCGTAGAAGATCGGAGGCGACCGGAACAGGGAGAAAAAAATATTTGATCAGATGGACCATATCTTCACAAACTCATCCACTACACAAGTTGTCAAAAAGAATGATGTCTTCAAAAGGAATGTGAAAAATTTGAGAGTTATCTGAAAGCTTAATTTAAGAGAGGCATTGTTGGAACCAAATTAAATTAAGCTAGAAAGATATTAATTAATTAATTAATTAAGTTAATTAATTAAATAATATATTGGTAAAAGATTTGGATAATATATTTTTGATGTAAAAATATTATTCATATTCTTTTAGAGATTTGATTTTATATTTTAGAAAAAATATTATATTAGTCAAAAATATTATACTGTCATTAAAACAGGATAATATACTAATATAAATATAGGATATACAATGTATCGAATAACATCATCAACAAAAGCTTCAATAAAAAATTTCTTCTTCTCCCATCTCTTTTATTATCTACAATAGAAGAAGAATATGAAAAAAATCCATTGAGGATCAGAAGTTATCGGGAAAAAGACCGTAGATGATTGGAGGTCACCGGAACCGACCAGAAAAGACCGTAGAAGATCGGAGGTGGCCGGAAAAAGAACCGTGGATGATTGGAGATGACCGGGAAAGACCGGAATAGACCGTAGAAGATCGGAGGTGACCGGAAAAAAGACCGTAGATGATTGGAGGTAACTGGAACAGGCCGGAAAAGACCGTAGAAGATCGGTCGAACAGGGAGAAAAAAATATTTGATCAGATGGACCATATCTTCACAAACTCATCCACTACACAAGTTTTCAAAAAGAATGATGTCTTCAAAAGGAATGTGAAAAATTTGAGAGTTATCTGAAAGCTTAATTTAAGAGAGGCATTGTTGGGACCAAATTAAATTAAGCTAGAAAGATATTAATTAATTAATTAAGTTAATTAATTAATTAATATATTGGTAAAAGATTTGGATAATATATTTTTGATGTAAAAATATTATTCATATTCTTTTAGAGATTTGATTTTATATTTTAGAAAAAATATTATATTAGTCAAAAATATTATACTGTCATTAAAACAGGATAATATACTAATATAAATATAGGATATACAATGTATCGAACAACATCATCAACAAAAGCTTCAATAAAAAATTTCTTCTTCTCTTATCTCTTTTATATTCTACAAATATATATATTTTCCTTTAGTTTGATCGACTTCACTTTCAATAGATTTGATGTTGGAATGACAGAAAACAATGAATTAAAATGCAAAATCACATTAAAGGGTGTTTGAAGTGAAGTCTATATATGCACTTATGCACGGTATATTATAAATTATAGTGATAGTTTTATAAACTTATTCTACTGAAGGCGTAAATGTATATGGAGAGTTGTAAATATGATACTAAAAGAGTATTTGTTCATGTTGGGCTGATGGATCTTATGTAGGTTCCTTGCGGTACGAGTAAGAAGTTTCCGGCATCTATCAAAGTTCTCAGGCGGTCATTTAAGTTGCAGATGATGGCAGACACGTTGATTGCTCAATGTCTCAATGAACTCAATAGAATCACAGCCAAATTGAATTCGGTTAAAATTGAACTTGAGGAAGAAGTACGAACATGTATATTTTTGTCTTCTCTACTAGAATGTTGAAATACTATGTCATAGCTGTGAGTAGCTCGTCAAGAAGCATTAAGTTGAAATTTGATGACATTCGTGATGGATTTCTTAGTCAAGTGATTTGATAGAGAGAATCGGGTTATCATCAACCTTTTCAGTCTTATAAAGTCAAGAGGAAGAAATTCAACCACAAATAATGGACCCAACAGATCGAACTACCGAGGTAGATCAAAGGATGAGAGTTCTAAATCTACGAATCCCAATAACTCCCGGAGTCCGAAAACCGTCGAGTGCTAGAAGTGTGGGAAGACCGAACCCTATAGAATTCAATGCAAGAGTCCACCGAAGGACAAGGAGACCAATGTAGAAGTGAATTTTACTTTCACCTCGATGCATTGATATGATCTTTGGAGAGAAGAAAGAGTTTTGGGTGTCAGTTGCTGGAGTATAATTCCATGCTACTTCGGAGAAAAACATTTCTTCGAGAGGTATGTCCCTAAAAAACTTGGATATGTATAACTTGGTGATAATCAACCTTGTGATATTTTTGGTAAAGGTGTAATGAAAATTACGTTGAATGTGTTTATTTAAGAGCTGAAAGATGTGAGACATATTTCCGACTTGAGAAATAACTTAATCTCAGTTGGACACCTGGCTAGCGAAGGCTACACTACGATGTTCCATGGTGATAATTGGAAGATTTCAGAGGGTCCAATGATTGTTGCTCACAAAAATAAAATTTATACTCTTTATATAACAACAAAGGCACACTGTTCTATTGCAGTTGCAATAGGAAACCAAAATCCCAATACATAACATTAGAGACTTGCTCACATGAGTGAGAAATGGATGAATATTATGCATTCAAAGAGGAAATTTCCAGATCTACAGTAAATTGATATAGACACGTACAAAGGTTGCATAACTGGAAATAAGAAATGGGTCACCTTTCAAACAAGTGACAGAACCCCAAAGAAAAAAGATTATAGCTTGTTCACTCTGATGTTAAGGGACCGACAACTGTTTAATTTGTTGGTGGGAAACACTAATTCGTGAATTTTATCGATGATCGCACTCGACAGGTATGGGTTTACCTTCTAAAACATAAGTATGAGGTGTTTGAGGTTTTGAGCAAATGGAAATCTATGGTTGAAAATAAGACAAGTCTGAAGATTAAAAGGCTCACAACTCACAACGGTGGTGAATATGAAGTTACAAGATTCAAAACGTTTTACTATGATAACAAGATCATAATAGAAAGAGTTGTGTCGGGTAAGCCTAAAAAATGGTGTTGCTGAGCGTACGAACCAAAAATTAACGGAAACAGTCAGAAGCGTTCGTATACAGTCAAGTCTACTACATCAGTTTTTAGAAAAAGCAGTGACCACATCAAATTATTTGGTCAATCAAAACCTATCAGTTCTATTAGAGAACATAATAATAGGAGAGGTATATAGTGGAAATTAGATAAAACTATCATATCTAAAAGATTTTGGTTGTGTAGTATATGTTCATATCAGTGATCAAGATATGTATAAGATTGATTTCAAATCTAAAAAATGCACCTTCGTCACTACTGAGATGATGAGTTTGGATCATTATCTGGGATGGCAAAAATATGAAGATGATCCGCAACAGAGATATGATTTTCAATGAAGAAAAGTACAATGATAGGCATAAAACTAACGGAAATGACTTAGAGCAGAGTGAACCAATATTTGAAAATGCAGAAGATGTCCTAGATGGTCTTGTCACATCGCCAATTGTAGCAACTCCTCAATTAAAAGAGTTTGTTTACATCAGTCTGACACACTACAACCTCGTACTTTAGCTCCTATATCGAGAAGGTCTTCTTGACCTCATCTTCCTAACAGAAGATACTTGAACTATTTATTGTTGACTGATGGAGGGAAGCATGAATGCTATGATGAATATTTTCAGACTGGTAATGTTAACAAGTATGAGCTTTCTATGAAAAACGAGATGAAGTCTCAAATCTCAAACCAGGCATAAGATTTAACATAGTTACCCGTAGGAGAAAAAAAACTTTATAACATATGTGTGTACTGGGTGAAATATAAGCATGATGGTTCTAAGAGATATAAAGTGAGACTAGCTGTCAAAGGATTCGAGCAAAATAAAGGAGTTGACTACACCGATATTTTTTATCCAATTTTGAAGCTCAATACTAGTAGATCGGTGTTGAGTATTGTTCCCGTTGAAGATCTTTATATGGGAAAGTTAGAAATAGATATTTCTTCACAGTGACTTGGATGAGGAGATATACACGTACGAGCCATAAAGTTTCTAAAAATATAGAATAAAAACATGGTATGCAGACTCAAAAAGAGTTTGTGTGGCCTAAAAAATAAAAGTCTAGTTATATCATTTTACTACTTTATGATGATGATTTGTTACTAGCAGGTTAATATTTGGATCATATAAGAAGGTTGAAGCAAAAATTATCAAAATAATTTGACATGAAGAACATGGGCCCAACAAATAAGATTCTTAGAATGCAAATTGCAAGAGATAAACATAGAGGAACTTTGTAGTTTTCTCACTCATAGTAAATCAATCATGTTTTGCATAAATTTAACATGAGTGATGCCAAGTGTGTTAACATACTCTTGGGAAGTTACTTTCTTTTATCCAAGGATCAGTACTCTTAGATAGAGGAAGAAAATTTTTTATGACTAAGGTTCCTTACACCTCGGCTATTTGGATTTTGATGTATACAATGGTCTGTTTGAGACCATCATTTTTTTTTATGCGGTGGCAGTTGTTAGTCGGTTTCTGTTTAATATAAGGAAAGCTCATTCAAAAGTAGTAAATTGTATTTTGAGATTTTTACAAGACACCACAATGAAGTTTTTTTACTTTGGTAAGGGTCAGTTAAATTACTAGGCTAGGTAGACTCGGACTTAGGAGGTGAAGTCGATCATAAAAAAAGCCCCACTAATTATATACTCATTGTTGGAACTAGAACTGTTAGTTGGATATCGCAGTTACAAAATATTGTCACCATATCTACTACATGGATGAGTATGTAGCAATGAATGAAGTTAGTAAATAGATGATATGGATTCAAGATTTGTTAACTTAGTTGTAATTCAAACAACAGAAGAATGTTCTGCACAATGATATTTAGAGTGCAATACACTTGGCGAAGAATTCAGTATTTCATTCCGGAACCAAGCATATTGGACGTCATTATCACTTTATCAGATCTTTATTTGAAGATGAGATGTTAATGCTAGAGAAAATCCAAGAAAGCCAGAATCGAGCGGATATGCTCAACGAGAGCTATCGACAAACTAAAATTGTATTTAACTTCAGTTGGCCTGCAAAAGTAGTAAAACCAGAAAAACCTGATGCATAGCTTGAGGTGTGAAGAAAAATAAAAATCATTCTTCAACTGAGAGATTGTAAAATAATTAGATTCTTTAAAAGTTAGTAAAACTAACTAACTATATGCCAATAGAAATAAAAATACTAAATTTTATGTTACTTTTTTTATTAGAGTATTTTTTGCAACTCAGTTTTTTCTTTTAATTGAATTCTTCCAGATTCTCTTCTTGTTTATACGTTACATTTCATTGTTTATTGTGGTTTGTTTTTTATACTGATTCTAAAAGACGAACAAGTTATTCCACCCGAGTCAGAGTCAATCTCATTGAACTCATCTCGTTTCCTCAAATCATAACTAGCGAAAGTTATGTAATTTCTTTAACATATTCTACAAGTAATATATTCAATGGTGTAATACTACTTTAATTAATATATGTGTAGAGTGTAATGGTTAATTCTCTAAAATCATAAGAAAATCTTAGATTCGGAATTATAATCATCTGTAAATACAAAATATTCAGATACAAAAATATAAATCTAATAAAACAAAATATTCAGTATTCAGAATATTAGACTTAGAGGAGATAATAATAATAATAATAATAATAATAATAATAATAAGTTTCCTAGAAATATATATTGTGTGGATACTAGTTGGGCTATTATATATCTTAAGCGAGGAACCATTAGTCTAATACCAAAGTCCAATAATGGTTATGGTCCCCTATGATGGCTAGACCAACGAAGTATAACTGGTAATAATAATTAAAGGCTAAATAAGTGAATCTAAGAGAGATTGAACTAGATTAGAAAAAGGGTAATTAAGAGACTTATAAATAATTAGTGAATTATAATCATTAACTATATATAGGTCCCAATAAAACTTAATTTAGAGTATCATAATTACACAATCTAATATGCAACTTTTAGTTTTATACTTTCTTTGCTTTTGCTTATGAAATTTTTCTCCAGGGGCTCCATCAAGGCCACTGTTCCTCATTCTTCAAGAAAAAATTAGTAAACAACTAGCCAAGATGCGAGAATATCATCACAAATTGTTCTCTATCAATCACACAATCTCTTATGTAATAACTTATAATCACAAAACTTGATGATGTAGAGTGGTAAGCCCGAATCTTCATTATATATATATATATATACATGTATGAGTAGTTAGGATCTTGGGAATATATATATATATATACACACATGTATGAGTAGTTAGGATCTCGGGATGATCATAGGTTTAAAACCCTTGTGATTCTCGATTTAGAATCAACATTTGGTTAAGATCTTTCTAATTATTCCATGTTTGAAGATGAAAACTTTGATTTGAGTCTTCTAATAAACTGATTTAACAATCAATTCTGTTTAAGAGAACAAATCCAATTTTATTTTTTGATTTATTCAAACCTAAAAGTATTTTACAATGATAGAGAATGCATAATCATGTGTTTGGACTGGATATTACAATCAAAAGAATATAATTTGATGTATATGTTGTGTATTTCGATTACATGTTCGATTTTGAAACCTTCACGATAAAATCCTAAATCAGGAAAATGTAGGGATTTTATCAATTTTTTAAAATCTCCAGGATTTGCAGGGATCGTGGGTAATATCACCGAGAACGACCCTTTAACATGTAGCTCACCTAGGTTAACTTCAAGCTTCATCTCGGTGAAGCTGAAACAAAATTGTTTCTTCTTACTTGTTATTTGTGTTAAATGTGATTCGCTGTATTGTACCCCATTGAGAATAGTATCAACTAATTTATAACTTAATGAGTATTTATATTGTATGTATTCTTGGGTACAATATGTTTTAAACTAGTATATTTGATATTACATTACGAGTATTTATTATGTAGTATATCATGCTTAGATGAAATACGTTTATGATAAATATTATAATTTATATGTCATGCTTGTATGTTTTGCTATATGTTTACAGGTTTACGGTAAGATAATCCCATTATGTGTACATTAAGAAGCATGTAGTGATGATGAATGCATGATCTCAAGGTGTGATGTAATTTCAAATTTAAAAATTAAGTTTTTTATATTAAATTATGACATTATTAAGTTGAATGCTATACGTTTTATAAGGCTTTGTACACTATATTGTCCCGAGACTATCAGATTTGCTTACTGATAGTCCCTTGACTTTTAGAAGTCCGCTGCTAGTCCCTGAACCATCAGCATTAGATAAAGTTAGTCAATCAGGTCCTTTGATTAATGTGAACCTTCCACCTGTCACCGTAGCCGCGAAAATTTTGTATCACCACTTGTCCCTTAACTTTAGGTCACAGGTTGTAGACTACATTTTGGCTTTGACCTAAAATTAATAGACTAATGGTGGTACAAAATTATCTGGTTATGGTGACAGGGGGCATGACCACATGAATCAAAGGATCTGGTGGACTAAATTTATCCAAACCTGATAGTCTAGCGACTACTAGCGGACTTTTGAAAGTCAAGGGACAATATCTCACCAAATGTGATAGTCCAGGGACAATCTACTGTTCAAAAACCGTTTTATAATGTGGCACTGATTGTTTATTCTTAGATTTAAGTTCGAGATGTTTTGTTTAAAACCAAATTTGGAACAATATATGACTATTTAAGCATAAGAAATATAATATGTTTATTCATTATGAATGTCACGACATATATCAGACTATGAAAGTGGAAGGACTATTTTTACTAAATCAACAAAAAATAAAATGCATATACAAAAAAAGTCGTGAGGAATGCATATCAACTCCATTAGGCACTTTTAAGCATATCATGGTAAGTTCCTTGAGGATATCATTTAAAGACTGGTAAATCTCTCTCCCAAATTTATATTTTGAGTATTTTATTTTGTAAATTTTTTCATAGTTTTTAAAATTGAAATACATAAGATATTGGTGCTAACACTACTACATTATATATAATACTAATATAAAAATAATGGTGAAATTCTTCAAGGAATCATGTATAAGTGTATTACATAATTATTGATTATGCACTTCAGTTTATCCTATCTCAGTTTGGTAATGATGACTGATTTTTAGTAAGTGAATAATGTATAAGTCTATTATGACATTTGTTTATATTAGTTAAAGTTATGCTAAAAATTACCATTAGTCCCCCGTGTTTTATATTTGTATCAAATTTATCCTCTATATTCACTTTTGTCTCCCATTGATCTTCTACATTTTAGAAATTTCATTATTAGTTCCCCGCACATGTGACTATTCAAAAGTTGACATATGACACACAAAACATCAATATTTTGTCTCATTATTGGTCCCCTAAAAATCTGAATAATGTAGTTTCCAAATTAAGGATTTAGGACCTCAAATTAAGGTTTTAGATTTTCAGAGGACCAATAGTAAGACAAATATTGATGTTTGAGTTGGCAGATGTCAGCTTTTCAATATTCAAATGTGCAGAGAGACTAATAATGAAAATTTCTAAAGAATAAGGGACCAATGAGAGACACAAGTGAGCATAGATGACTACTTTGATACAAACGCGAAACATGAGAGACTAATGATTATTTTTAGCCTTAAAATTATCTCTTGAAATCGAAGTTTGTCTCCAGTTAAGAAAATATAGTTAAAGTTATTCATAAAAAATAAACTCATTATTCACTTAATTGTACAAGATACGGTTTATGTGTTACCATTAGAAAGATACACAAATATAAATAGATGAAATAATTTATAACAAGTGGTACAAAAATTGACGAAATAAAATGTATCAAGTGGTACAATAATTTGTAAAATGTATAAGTGTACTTAAGTGTTGAGTTTTTTGTGATATAACATAATATTTTTTACATTGTAAGAGAAAAAAAATAGTTTTATGCTTTTGCATCATCATATAAAGTTCTAAATCTTAAATATTGATTAATATAACAAAAATACAAGATAATATAAATTTAAGACCATATCCATTAACTAGAGAAAAAAATATAACTAACTGTAAATCCACATTTATAACCTAACATAGCCCGAAATCTAACGTGATAAGATATACAAAGGTGTGTATCAAACATATTTCACATAACATAAAAATATTACTTTTAAATGAGCTATATAGTCATGGTAAAATGGTGTACTTCAACATTAAGCCTCACTAAATTAATATTAAGATCGTATAATTCAAAACGATAACACTGAAAAAACATGATATAAAATTGAACATAAATTATTTATTTATGGCGTATGAGTTATAAACATTAACTTATCTAAACAATATAAAAAGATTTGTCATATTTTATATAAACTTCACCCAAGATAAATGGTTGAAAATCTTAAAAACTGAATATATAAGATTAACAATCTTTTACGTGATAATTTACAACATTATTAGTTCTAATTTTTTCAATTATTATTTAAAGCGATAACACATTTTAGATTACATGTTGATATTTTCTAAATTGTACTTAAATGGACACAACTAGTACAAGAAAACATCCAAATAGGGGATCATAGCTTATCCGTTATAATATAGAGTATCATAACAATTGTTAATATTAATCCTATAAGAAAGTTAATCAATTTTTTTTATCTAGCTTGGACCATTGGATAATAAAAGGATAATAACACATATGTTTAGTTCAATCGACATTAGTTGAGGTAAATATTTTATCAGAGGGTTTTTAGTCTAATATTTTAGATATTGGACTTTATCGGCCCCTTAAGATTTATGATCTCTACATGACGTAAGAATACATTGGGTTTTGTTAGGTGCGATAAAGTCACACATCACTTAGACATGGTTAATATCAATGAGATATTAATAAGAAAGTATATAAACTAGAATGATGCATTAATGAACCAATAGAAAATTCATGCGGACCTTCAGGTCCAAAGCGGACAATATCATATTAGCATAGAGTATGTAGTATTCATATTCCTAACAAATGGTATCAAAGCTCGTGGTCCACATGAAACACGATGAGGGTGAAATTCTCAGATTTTGAACATGATGAACTAAGAGCCATTCTCAAGGTAAATGATATACTTTATTAATCATTAATATGACCTAATTTGGATTGTTAGTAGCTCACCAAATGACGTGACTTGATTGGAATGACATCATAGAATAAGTAGTATGGTCAGAAGAGGGTAATAAGATAGATCTGTTGTAAAGCTCTACTACTCAGGTGGTGCAAAAATCTAAACTAGAATGATGCATTAGTGAACCAAAAGAAAATTCATACGGGCCTTCGGGTCCAAAGCAGACAATATCATACTAGCACAGACTATATAATATCCATATTCCTAACAAATGGTATCAAAGCTCGTGGCCCAGATGAAACACGATGAGGGTGAAATTCTCAGATTTTGAACATGATGAACCAAGAGCCATTCTCAAGGTAAATGATATACTTTATTAATCACTAATATGACCTAATTTGGATTGTTAGTAGCTCAACAAATGGTGTGACTTGATTGGAATGACATCATAGAACAAGTAGTATGGTCGGAAGAGGGTAAGAAGATAGATCCGTTGTAAATCTTTACTACTTAGGTGGTGAACCCATGCACAACCTCATTAGAGTGAGCGGATGAAAGTCAGTTGAGAGGAGACTAAGTGGTACTTTATTTGAGAGGAAGATTGGTTAAATATGACTAAAGTATCACGTCATATATCGGTTAGACATGAGAATGATCAATGGTATATAAGTAAGAAAATATTTTAACTAGTACGAGGTTGGTTAAAAGTGGAGCAAAAGAAAAGTCATGCAGGCTTTCAGACCAAAACGGATAATATCGTACTAATAAGATTGAATTGTTTGTAGTATATGCAGAAGTGGAATATGCGGTTTCCATATTCCCAACAAATTATATAAGAGCTTCTACCATAAACGGAATATGGAGTGGGTGAAATTCTTGGTTATCGAACATGATGAAGAAGAAACCATGCTCAAGGTGATGATCTACTCTATAGATCACTAATATGACCTAGTTTAGAGAGTTTGTGGCTCATCAAGCGGTGTGACTTGATTTATGTACGCACTATGGTAAAATTGGGATGAGATACCATTACCGTTCCAATACAACATTAATTAACCCATTTACACTTTTAAACTATATAAAAATACTTTAAATTCGCCACCATCGAAAGCTCGATACAAAACTATTCATATGTAAAGAGTGCAGAGCTGAAGAATCATTCCTTAAGAAAAGATCCAAAGAAAAATGGATGAAACATGGGGATAGGAACACTAAGTTCTTCCACAACATCATAAAAACGGCGGTTGCGCAACATCATGAATAACTGAGGTGATATAATCACTATTCTTTATGGTATTTCCAATATTATGGTTAGCCATTTCAAAACTCTGCTTGACACTAGACATCCTCCCGGTTATCTTGTTCTATCTAGAGTATCCTTCCTTATCTCTACCAGGGTTAACACCTCAAACAAGTCCTCTATAACCCACCTGATAACAACGATGAAATTAAACATGTTCTATTCAGCATCGATAGTAACAAATCCCCTGGTCCCGATGGTTTAACTCTAGTTATTTTTTCAAATTCTTAGACCATTGTGGGTAAAACCAAATGGACCCTTCTTGGAACTTCACCTCCACTACCCTCATCCCAGAACCCGACTATCCCTCTTACATCTTTGATTTCCGTCCTATACCTATGTAATGTTGTCTATAAAACCATCGTTAAGATTTTTTCCAACAGAATCAAAAAATCATTCATCTATTGCATTGAAAATTCCCAATCGGCTTTCATGATTGGTAGAAACATCTCCGATAAAACTCTCCTCTCCCAAGGTATGTTTGCGGGGTACCATCTTAACTCCAAAGGTAAGATGTTCGCTCTAAAAATTAACTCGATGAAAGCGTTTGTCAATGTTCGATGGCACATCTTCTTTAATATTCTTGTCTCAATGGACTTTCCGGAACCGATGATTACTTGCTCATCTAATGTATTTGCACTCCCTCTTATAACATCAATATCAATGACGAATGTTTTGACTTATTTCTGGGGATAAAAGGGCTTTGACAAAAAGACCCCATATCGTCTTTCCTCTTTGTTCTCATCTTGCAAGTCCTTTCTAACATCCTAAAGAAAAAGATAAATGATCGTAAGTTTAAATTCCATTGGAAGTGCATAAACTCAAAATTCTAAATCTTTGCTTTATGGATTATTTAACGATCTTCTACCATGGCGATATCAACTCCCTCATTCTCATTAGATATGGTTTCCATGACTTTTTTATGTTCTCTTGGCTCCAAGTTAATCTTGATAAGAGTTAGATTTTCCTGTTTGGGAGCAACATCACTGTCAATCTTTATATTATCAAACTCTTAGGGTTTAAATCTGGCTCTCTCCTAGTCAACTACCTGGGAATTCCTCTACTCACTAGTTGATTATCACATACAAATTATTGACCCATTCTTCAAAAAAGTACCCCTTGTATTGTCTCTTAGGCCTCAAAATACCTTTATTTTGTTGGTCATCTCCAACTTATTAAGTATTTCATCTTTGGTAGACAAGTTTACTAGTCTTTTATTTTCATCCTCCTTTCAAGAATTCTCAAAGAACTCTCCCAAAACCTTTGCCGCTTCTTTTGGTCATGCCATGAGATGAAAATCTCAGGGGCTAAAGTGGTGTGGTCTTCTATTACTATACCCACATTAGAGAGGGGCCTTGAGATTCTAGATCTAAAAAATGGAATCAGGCGTGCGACCTTAAATATATATGGTCTATTATTAATAATAATTACAACTCTATTTGGTGTGATATGATTAAAACTAAAAAAAAATTAAAAACAATAATTTATGGGACTTCAAACCTGGCTCCTTACCCTCCTGGATTGGAAGGAAAATTTTATCCCACATGCCTCTGGCTAGTAATACTTTCAGAGTGGCAATTGGTAACAGGAAGAAGACCTCGTTCTGGTTTGATGCCTCGCTTCTTACTACCTCTCTTGTATTTTAATATGGGTAGAATATAATCTCTCTAACTTTATCTCCGATGGGCATTGGATTTGGCACTGTAACAAGAGATCTGCAAGTGCAAGGGAAAACAACATTTCAGAAATCCGTAACATCATCCTCTCCATTTCTCCCCCAAGCGTCCTCCTTGATGACATCCATAAGTAGACTACTAAGGATGGATTTCTCAGATTCACGATCAATGACACCTATAATACCATATGTTCGCCCATCCTATACGTCGTATGTCCGGGGTTAGTATGGTGTAAATTTAATATTCTTCATTTTTATTTGATTCTCTAGCTTGCCATCCATGGAAAGCTAACCACCTGTAACAATATTCTGACTCAGGGTATTAATACTTCCCCTACCCGTGTTTTCTGCAATACCGCCGAAGAAACTATTAATTACATTCTCTTTTATTGTAGTTTCTCCCGGAACCTGTGGGAGTTAGAAAGTTACAAACTTAAGATCTCATACCATAATAACTCTAATTAGATCTCTTGGCTCCTCGAGGCTTCCAATTTTCCCATCCCTCCAGCTCATGTCACCTATGTCGGTATTGCTTTGGTGCTACTATATATAATATTTGGGGTGAAAGAAATAATATAATATTTGGCTCCTCTCCAAGCCGGGCCACTGTTGTCTCCTATCGTATGCTATCTCATATCCATTGCAGATTTCTTTGAAATAATATTGCATGGCCTAATTATCCCCCACATCCACTAATTGAATTTTGTTTACATGTAGTGTCTTTTATAGGGTGCAGATGGCTTCCCCATGTTGGTCTCCGCCTGGTTTTCTGCTTACTCTTGCACTTCTTTATGACTATAGATTTTTGTCATTTTGATATTTTTCTACCACTTTCACTCTCTCCTATTTTGGCATATCACAACCTCCTTACTTCTATCTTGCTTCCTTTATGGCTCAAACACAAATCCTTGGGGTATGTCCTATGTATATGTACAGATATATTTTATTTATTTAATGTTTTTTGCAACTAAAAAGGAAATGTAATTTTTTTAAAAGGAAGGACTATAAGAAAAACCATTATTACCAAACATATAGTATTACTTAGTACAAGTAAGGGTTAATAAGGTTTTGTATAGTAGAATTTTTTGCTCGTTTTTCTATCCTAACTAATATGCATATTTAAAATAATAATAAGAATAAAAATGCATTTATATATATGTATATATATAACTATAATTGATACAACCATCCAACTACTTTCATGTTTAATTAATAACTATAATTAGTACAATCATCCAACTACCTTCATGTTTAATAAAATAATTACACTAGAATTACTTTACAATTACTATGACGACTCCCAACTTGCAAAATAGAAAATAAAATTGATATTTCATGAGTGATTTGGTAAAGATATCCGTCAACTGTATCTTTATAGAAATATAGAATGAGGGAATTATCCTGGCCTGAAGTTTTTCTCAAATTATACGACAATCAATCTCAATGTGTTTAGTATGTCGTGAAATACTAGATTAAGTCAACCTTCGAATATTTAAGTATGTATCTTAGTCATGTTAATTTCCTTGATATGAGCGATGAGCCAAGAAAAACACAGTAACCAAAAACAAATTGTCTTCACATACAACATCCATCCCAATCTAAATCACAAAAGAAACTTAGTGCCAGATTGTTTTCTGATGAAAGGACGAGATATTAACCTAGTATTTTCTTGATGTAACAAAGGACTTTTATTGTTGTTTCCAAGTGTGGCTTTCCAATATTCTCCCATAAATTGACTTAGTTTACGCACCGAATATATAATATAAGGCTTGGTCAGCATTAAATATACTAACATGCCAACCAATCCTCGATATTTAGTCGAATCATGAAATAGCTCCCAGTATTCATCGGTCAATTTCAAGTTATGCTCCATAATAAATTTTTCATGTTTCTTGCAAAATATATAATGCATATTTTCTTTTAGACATAAATATTCCTATTTTTGGTGGAGAAAATTTAATACCTAGAAAATTTTGTAACTCGCCAGGATCTTTAATGTAAAAAATATATAGGAGATGATTCTTCATCAATTTGATTTCATGCAAGTTATTGACATTCAATATGATATCGTCAACATAGATGAGAATAATAGTGAACTTGTTACTTTATGATTTAGTAAAAAGTGACTAATCCACTTTTAACTATATGTAACCTATGTTTTTTATGGTAGCTGAAAAAGTGGATAACCAATTTTAGGATACATGTTTCAAACCGTAAATATATTTGCAAAACCGACATAATATGTTTTCCCCATGTAAGCGGAGATTTTGAAGTGGAAACATATATAAATCCTCAGTTAGAATTCCATAAAGAAATCAATTATGCACATCGAGTTGATAAATATAACGAGTTTTGGAAGCTACAATAGTCAACAAACATAAAAGCATGGGTAATTTAGCAGTTCAAGACAAATTCTCATGATAGTTAATACTTTGAACGTGGACGTAGCCTTCAACCACTAAATGAGCTTTATATCGCTCAATGCTTCCATCAGAGTTGTATTTGATCTTTTAAACCCAATGATATCTGATAGAATTATGATTTGAGGAAGGGAAACCATATGCCAAGTGTTGTTATGTTCTAGAGCCCAAAATTTAGTAGACATGGCTTGGCACCATAGTCGATCATAATTAGAATATTCAAAATATGAAGGCTTTGTTCATGCTGTTATTAAAGCTAAAAAAGTACAATGGTTAAAGAAAATCATAAAATAGTGGTATGAGAGAAAAAAGAATACCTTGTAGATTGATGAGAACTTGATAGCCTTAAAGATTGATTGGTATCAGTAGATATGACATAGTTTTAGTGCCATGCAGGAGGCTAAATGTGACAGGTGGAACGACGAAACAAGATATTATTGGGAATGAGAGGAGATGAAAGTATGGTTGAGGGTGGCGATTAAACAAAGGATGGTGATGATGAATTTATAACTGTTTCTGGAAATGTAAGAGAGGTGAGGGTTGAAGCTGTGAGATTTATAAGATTAGATGGAGACAAAAGAGATAAATGCTAAGGTTTGAGTCATATTATATGGGATTAGAAAATGAAACTCACGATGAGATGGGTGTTTTATTGAAAAATAATGAGGATGATTAGTTTGGAAAAAGCAAGGCCGATGCAGGATGGTAGGGAAATATATTTTCCATAAAGTGAACATCACAACTTATGGAAACTTTATACGTATATAAATCAAGAACTTTGTAGTATTTTTCCATATGGATACCGTAAAATAACATAAATAGATGCACAATGGTCAAATTTATGTTTGAGATGAACATTAGTTACATAACATGCATAACAAAAACTATGCAAGTGCGTGAGTGAGATATACCAATTATATAAGACCTCAAATAAGGATTTATTCAATACTATAGGAGCGGGAAGATGGTTGACTAAATAAACGGCTATTAAAACACAATCCCTCTCAAAATGCAAGTGGTACATTTGTTTGAAACATGAGAAAATGAGCAACATATAAAATATGTCGATGTTTTCGGTCGATATATTCGTTTTGTTGCAGGGTAAATACAAGAATTTTGAAGTTCAATGACTTTATTTTGAAAAAAATATGAAAAGGAGGAAATTTACTATCATCATCCACTTTTATTATTTGAACATGTGTTTGAAATTGAGTTTTGATGAATTACACAAAATTAGTTTATAAAGATTGTGTTTCTAATTTATGGTGCATAAGAAAGTTCCATGTTTCTCGAGTAAAATCGTCAATAGTTGTAAATAAATAACGTGAACCAATATATGAAGGAGCTTCGTGAAGACCATATACATCACAATATAATAAGAAGAAGTGACATTTTATATTTATTGAGCTTTTGGGAAAAGAAAATCGTGTTTGGTTTTGTTGTGGGGAAATTGAATAATTATTTACTAACTCTTGAAAATCTAGAAGTGAATAAAAAAAGTAATTTAAAATGGGACAAAGACGGATGGCCTTGGCAAAAGTGTCATAGATTAGATGTCTGAGAAACCCGATATAGATCTAATTTATTTGTTGATGAATGCTTATAATATAGACCACTATTGTATGTACCCAAACCAATCATCTCCTCTAAAACCAATGCTTACAAAATAAAATAGTTACGAAGGAAAATAATACAACAATTCTGATCTTTGGTGATTTTGCTAGCTTAAATTAAATTAAAATTAATGTTTGGGCCGCACAAAACATTTGTAAGGGTTAATCTTTGAATTAAAAGTAATTGTACTAGTGTGAGTTATTTGTGATGCTGCACCACTTGGTAAATTAGCATTGTTAATAGTAGAACGTTTATGATTGGTTAAGAATGATATGTGAGATACAGTATGATTCATGGCGCCATTATAAAAAATCCAAGGACTTGTACTACTACAATTAACATACATAATAGTAGGTAGAATCGAATCTGCGGTATTCGCATAAGCATCAAAATTACCAGAATTATTGTGATTCAGTGCACTGATTGCTTCGGCTAATTATTGCATTGTTCGAAAATGAACCTCTGAACAATGCTAAAAATGTTCGCCAAAGGTTGATTGACACGACTTGAAGATTGTTGTCCTCGAAATTTTCCCAACTTGTTATTGTTTTCATTTTTCAATCGGCATCTATCCTCTGTGTGACCCTTCTTATCACAAAATGTACAATGAAATTTAAGAGTCCAATATTTATCTATAGTATGGTCGGATGTGTTACAGTGTTCACATGTTTTCTGGCTTGAATTTCCTCATTTTCCCGGGACTACAACTGGTATGGAGAAGTTTTCAGTTGGCTCAGAGGATACATAATGTTGTTTTCTTCTTAGATTATTAAACAATATACTTGATGGACGTTGGGAATATGTGACATCATCAATACATTAGACCTCACCGCCTTGTAAGATTCATGCAAACTCACCAAAAATTGTATAGGACAATCTTCCTCTCTTTATTCGAGGTGTGTTTATCCTTATTGCAGGCTAGTGGAGAACGATATGTCTCAAGTCATCCCACAATGTCTTGATCTCGGTAAAATATGTAGTTACTGTCATTGTGCATTGTGATAGGATGACGATTGATCTCTGCATCCGAAACACGGTTGTGATATTCTTTTGAGAAAATTGGTCGCACAAATCAATTCATACTTTCCGCAATATCTTGCTACAGATAATGCTTTCAACAATATCTGATTCAACCGCTCGAATCAGCCAAAAAATTATCATGTTGTTGCATTGGTTCCATCGGACAAACAAAAGAGATTCATTATTGCGGTACTTCTTTGAAACTTTCGTTTGTTGATGTAACCAATCTTCTTTTTGGAGTATGGGTATGACTAATAGAAAACCTTCGCTAAAGTTCTTATTATTATTATTATACCCTAGTTGTTTTTTTTTAGTTTCGCTTGGATCGATAATATCATATGAACATAATCAGGATGAATAGTATCAAATCATTTTAAAACATATATGAAAACAGCAAATACACTAATTTTATTGATTTACCCCACGGAATAGTTGAACATCATAACCGCAAAACACTGACGTTACGTTGGATATGCTGTGTATATCCTAGGCAAATATATTTCACAAATCTCAAGTATATTTGTCTTTTCTCCACTTTTGCTTGTATCTTTCAAATATCACATCTAACTTTGTTTGTCCTTTGAGGCTTTGAGCTGTACACGAATGTCAATCTTTCAATTCCGATCTCTCTTTTTCGGAAGATGTGATTAATTTAAAAGATGTATACAAATGATTTTCCGCATATAACTCTTGAAAACGAACATTAAAGAACATTCTCTAAATCTTTTATGTCAGAGCATATATTACAGCATCTGAGGCCAATGTGAGTTTGGAGAATAAACCTATGCAAAGCATTGTACCATTGCATATGCTGTTTGTAGAATGGTATAAATAGCAAACATAAAATGATATGTTCTCCATTTTATAATTAAGGAACTAGGTGCAGTTGCATTACCGGGCAAGATCTTTATTGGCAGGCAGTTCCATTACTCGCTTGATCGTCAACCTAATTGAGCTCACTGCCAAAGGAGATTTGCCCCGCAATTCTTCTGTATCACCTGTTGTCCATCCACGAATACTATATAGATTTACGCATTTTTTAGAAAAGGTTTTAAAACTATTACTACATAGCTTATACCATTGTGAAAATATATAGTTTTCTCCAAACACGGTGAAACGTGATTTTTCATTCGATATCATTGATTTCTGTTACTCTCAAAGAAAATGATGTTGGAATATCTTAGTTGTATCAACTGAAATATGTCAGCTCATACAACTTAACTAAGTCGGTTAATAACTCAGTACATATGAGGTTAGTTGTAAGCTCAAAATGACTGAGGCAGTGCTATAAGTTTTGAGCGCAAAAACATTTGCTAAATTTAAGTGTAAAAATATGTCAGAACTTAATAGTAAAAGCTCAGTCGAAATTGGTACGTATAAAAATGGTTGGAACCCACATACATAAGCATTATCTATTGGAACGTTGGTCAGACTGCGCTGTTCGAGCCTACGTGTCAGAAACTAGGGGTTATAAACTTTGTTGATGGAACCTAAATGCAGGAACATACACGATGGACCTTAGGGATATAAACTTGTATTGCAAAGCTTCAGAAGATATTTTAACTTTTCTAGGTGAAACAGATTTCGATACTAGGTGAAGAATCTGAAAAATGATTGAGATACTAATGTAATAGCGGAGACACACAACAAATGCAAACCGACTCTTTTTTTCATTCGGGTGTTAGAACTAAATGGAATTGGTAGTCAAATTCTCGTCAATAATCGTCGTAGGCGTGACAGATGCTGAAACATTGGTCACAAAATTTAGGTCCTAAATTTCAGATTTTACGAAGCCAAAAACCTCTATATATATATATATATTAAATATTGAAGGGCTTGTTCTAATTAGCAAATCAATTTTGTTTATGATCTCGCATTTGGTCCATCTCATCCCTCAATCGATTCTCTAACATCAACACGTTCTTCGAAATCTTCACGGCTATTGATATCAGCTACCTAACATCAACACGTTCTTCGAAATCTTCACGGCTATTGCTATCAGCTACCTAAGCGGTATAATTACCGCAGCGGAATATAGGAATATCGAAAGTAGCATAAGGATAAACAAAACCTTAACTTTAAGGTAACAAAACTGAAAATTTCAATGAAACAAATGGATTTTACCGCATAAGAATAGAGTATGAGACTCCCTTACATATGAATTGCCGAAAACCTTAATCTCAAAGTATGGAAATAACATAAGCGTATTAAAATAGAATCCTATCAAATTTGGAGGTAATCAGATTTGATTTGCTAATTAAAAAAAAGTAATTAAAATATAAAAAATATAAAAAATGTACCAAAAAGAGTTTTTAGATCCCTAAAATCTAGAATTTAGGTCCCAAATTTTGTGACCGGGATTTCAACCCCTACCATGCCTCGAACAATCGTTGGGCTCATCAAGAAGTTGAAATTGAGTACTAATTTTGTGGAATCTGATATCTGAGTGAAAAATAAGTGTATGCGTTTGTACATTAATTCCGATAAGTATGTCTCCGCTACTACATCAGATACCCTCAGCCGTTGATCAAAACACGTTTGATTTTAGCGTACATGAAGGTTGATCTGAAATGGTACTTCCATATAGATGTAAGAAGCTGGTGCCAGTAGGTGTCATATAGTATAAACTACTACGAATGTTAGGGCGTCTGTTGTCACTACCTCTCAAATGTTTGTGTGAACAAACAATCAGTAACTAACACAAGTCTAGAGTGTTTATTTCTTCTTTTTTGGTTTTATAAATATCACGAAGTAGTCAAGAGTTACTACTGGAGCGGTTTTGTATAGGTATAGTACTACTGAGTTTTAGAGAGAAACGTAAATTTATAAACTTTCGTGAGAGATAAACACTAAGAGAAACACTAAGAGCTGAAAGCTCACACTATAAGCATGAAAGATTTTGGAACATAGTATAGTTGAGCAGTTTGTATCAAATTTATTTGAGAAATTTCTTGTAATTTTTCTCTTATTTTAATAGTAGTCTGTTGCTAGAGGATTTAGAATTTATTTACAATCCGACCCCATGTTACATTTTATGTTATGTGATTGATTTTATATTTATGTTCTTCTTATTAACTCTAAGTTTGGAATTAAATATCTAAAATTTGTTCTTTAATGCCATACTTGCAGGGACTTTACCACTACTAAGGTCAAGTCTCGGCCTATTGTTGAAGCCTGTCACTATTTAAGCCTAAGTCTTGGCCAACTACAGACGATTTTAATATTAAGATTTCCCCCAGTTTTCTTAACAAGTGGTGCAATGAGCCTGGAGAATATATAATAATATTTATATGAGTTTCATGAAGTTTGATGACGAGAGTAGATATTCAGATCATTAGAAAATCAAACACAATCATAAACATGAGTTTTATGAGTTTGATCTTGATAAATCCACCTGAAAAAATAATTTTGATATCTATAAAATTAAAATCAGAGAGTTGCTAGGATATAAGGGGTTTTATGCTACCATTGATGAGAAAGTTACATAATAGGTTAAGGCCAACGTTTTGTTCAATGCCCACCATGCTCTGACTTTAGATTTGGGGTATGGGGCATTTCGACATGTATATGAAAAGCTTATGGATATATGGATATCGATATGATGCAAGACATTTATATAAATAAATATTTGACCAACATACCATACATGTAACTAATAAATTCGAAGACACTTGGCTGATATTAATATGATAATTATCGACTTTAAATACAGTTGGGATGAAGGTTGAAGATGTGGATCATGAAATTATCCTCTTTAAGTTTCTTTCCAAAAGTGTGCGAGCACTTTTTTAAAATTATTTTATATGGCAAAGAGTCCCCTACAGTTTCTGAAGTAAAGAGTTCTCCGAATTCATCATACATTTGAAGCCAAAGATGATTTAGTAGTCTTGAATGATTATTTATATAGTAATGTCTTAACAGATTCAACTTGTCGGTATAATGACAAAAGGGTTTTGGACCTTGGAGCTTTAGTGAATTCCAACAAATATTGGTTTGAAGATCTAAATTTATTTGATGGTAGCAAGGTTATATTAGGAAATGAGGAACCATGTGTTATGAAGGGAGTGGGAAACGTTCATCTCATTTTGTCTACATAATTTGAAAGAGTGATAACCAATTTGAGGTATGTCCCTGAAGTCAAACGTAACCTTTTTTATATTAGAATTTTAGATGAAGAATGGTTTAAGTATAATTGTATAGATGGAAAAGTTAGGATTCTGCAAGGATCACTAGTTTGAATAAGAGCCTATGAGACTAATGGTGTTTTATTTCTTGAATGATCTATAATGGTTGAAGGTGCATCTAGTGTAAAGAGTGATTAGACCAAGTTGTGGCGTTTGAGGTTTGGAAATTTGAGTGCAAAAAGTCTAAATGAACTAAGCAAACAATATATTTTTGGATGGTGATAAAGTTCAGGATCTAAGCTTACACAATGTGTTGGATACAAGTAAAAGGGTTAAGTTCCTACCGAGTAACCATACAACATATGACGCTCTTAAATATGTTTATTATAACCTTTACGGACCTGCAAGACATCTTGCAATATGAGGTGTCAGATAATTTATGTCTCGTATTGATGTTAATTCAAAAAATTATGGGTCACTACTTTTAAAAACCAAAGATGAAGCATTTGATGATTTTAAAAACTGACAGAAGTTGGTGGAGAATCATAATGGGAAGAAGCTGAAGAAGTTAATGACTCTTAATGACTTGAAATTCTGAACAAACGACTATCTAACTATTTTTCTAAACTTAACATTGCTAGGCACATAACCGTGAAAGAAACTACTCAACATAATTGTCTTGTTAGGAGGAAGAACCCAATCTTACTCGAAACATTTTGTCAAGACAACTTCATACATCATCAACATGAGTCTATCTTTGGGGTTAGAGTCCACGTGGGAAATGGACTAGAATGTGCTCAAACATTTGAGAGTGTTCGGATATGTTTCTTATATACATATTACGCAAGATAAGCTTCATCTAAGATCACAAATATATTTGTTCGCCGACTATCTATAAGAAGTAAAATGGTATAGGATGTATATGCAACATGGAAGTTAGAAAGCTTTAACTGCCATATGGGTGTGGTAATTAATCAAGGAGTTATACCACTGTGAAACAAGGCAAAGACTAAACATATTACTACCAAGAAGAGAGATGAAGTTGAGATGAAGTCTGAATACAAGAGTGAGGTTGATGATGCTTCTTCTAAAAATTGTTTCAGACTTCGTACAAGTTCAGTTCTTAGAGATGAAGTCATGGACAAAAGATGATACAAACACTTCAGATTTTTGGATTGAAAAACAACATTATGATACTCATAATAATAATTAGTGGGGGATAAAGGATGAAGACCTAAAAATCTCACAGAGAAGTATGAGTTTGTTAATAGTATAAGTTATAATTTATCTTCTAAAAGATATAAATTATTCTTGTTATTTTAATATACAATTTTGTTTATCCGTCTAACTATACAAGAACCTCAATCTTTCAGTTTGGATCCTTATTTTCGAAGGGTGATTTGAAATATAACAACTTATTTCAAGTTAGTAAAATGCATCGATCTTTTAGAAACTTAACTATATGTTATATGGTTTAAATTGTTAAATAAATATGACGTTATTAACCACATTCTAAATTTGTGTTTATCTCCTAAATCATTATTAAAATCTTAATCTATAACATTTAAATTCGAAAGTTTTAATCAAATAACCTAGTTATTTTATGAATTGGAGAGGCCATCGACTTATTGATTTATATGTTATAAATTACCAAGTATATTCTAATTTGTAAATTTATATAGAATATATGCATTATCCGCTTATAAAGTGCTTTGGATCCAATTTAAAATATGTATTGAAATAAGTTTATGCATATAGGTCTAAATTTTATAAATATATTTTATATTAAAGCATATATTGCATCATTGCATCATTTTATGTCAAAGCATATATTATTTTGTTGATATCATGAGGTGAATAATCTAAATACATTTCAATAATATTTGTTACTATTATCACTTCATGAAATACGAATAGAATAATTGAATCGAGTATTAACTTATGTATTAAAGTTACAAAAGATAGAAAATAGCTCAGTATGTTTTTTATTAAATTAAGTTATGTAACGTTTAAATAATCATAAAGAAAACTAACAACATATTTAGAGACTCTAGACATCTGAATGAACTAGTTCAAAAGAGAACATAGCCGGTTTGTTGATTCGAAGATATGATGGAATGCGATGATGTTTAAAATATTGACATGACTCGCACTCTATTGAGATCAAATGAAAAAATTTAGATAAAGCTTTTTTGACTAAACTAAATATAGACGACTCATATAAAAGTGTATTTCAAATGGAAATGTGATACTAGAAACCTAATAGATGTATTACCTCCTTTATCGAGATAATAGAGACACCAACTCTCATGCTATCTACCAATTATTTTATTTTTTGTAATATTCTAAAACAAGCAATGATCATATTAAAAGATGATAATTTTTTTAGTGTTTATGACTTTACTAATAAAAAGAAAGTTATATGAAAACTAATGGATATATAAAAAAGAGATCAAAGAAATATTTTCAGTAGGTTTTTGGATATTCTCATAAACTAAAACACATGATGATGATCCATCTATCAATGTTACATCTGAATGATGCATATTTGAAAAATTAGTAAATCCTTGTTTATTACATGTCATATGTTATGTGACAACAAGATCAATGACCCAATTATATGAAGAAAAAAGATAAAATTTAGTAAATTACCTCACGAACAAGATGCAGAATTTGTTAGATTAGAAGAATTTAGTGACACATGGTACTTGCAAAATTAAGTATATTATTTAGTATAAATCACATAATATTTCTCGTTAGTTGTCATATTAGAAAATTATTATGGTAGTTAAGGACAAGTCCACTTTATGTTACCATGTTCACGACAATAAAAACATTATGCATTTCTTAGATATCAAAACAACGATCCCATAACTATTAAAATCACCATGGTTACTATACTCTCTATGATTATTGTGTCTATTGTATCTATTGTGACTAGTATAACTACTATAACAACCTTGAACACCACAGTTGTTGTATCTATCATGAGCACCACGGTCGTTGTATCAAAACTATCATGTCTAATGTGGCTAATTAATGCACTAGTTACAATTTGTGATGTTTGTGAGATTTTTGTTAATATAAATATTATAATAATTCATTAACTTTTAAACATATTCACAATGATATAAAAATTATAAATACTCCATTAATTTTTAAACATATTCACAATGATTAAATAGACTCAGTACCAGAACGGTAATCGTGTTCCGTATTTGTAGAAAAATACGAGCATCATCGCATACCTATTTTTTCATTATATCTTTCGTAGGATGATATTTTGTTAAATGATTATCTTTTATGCTTTGTAAATATGTACAAATAGTTTGAATCCAATCTAAATAATTAGAATCGTTCAGTTTTTGTTTAGTATTTTTTTTATCATCCCATGCACCAAATAAGACACACATTTTCTTTCTTACCATGTAAAGTAAAAATAAATTTATTATAAACCGTATGTTTTATGTTCAAACCAAAGCCTTAAAATTTATACGCTTAGAAAAACAAGGAGTGTAAATATTAAATCCATTATAATTACGGGTAAGTTACGAATAACAACCAGGGATATATTAAGAGAACCAATAACAACATAAATTTTCTCGTTTACCAGAAAATAATGTGTTATATAAATTTACCAAAAATATATCGCACATATAAAAACAAAAAAAACCAAGAACTCTCATCTTCTTCTTCAACTCACGATTTTCTCTTTCTCATTCTCTCTAAAATTGAAAATAAAAAATCTTTAATCTATTTTTCACTCTCTCTAAAATCGAAACTCATAAATCTATCAAATTAAAGATATTTACAACAAACATTAGTGAAAACTCAAGTTTTTCAACATAAATCAACAACTGAATTAGGTTTTCACGAAACAATTATTCTATTTCGTATTTGTTTTTTCAATTATTATGTTTGTAGTTATTTTTAACCTTCAAAACTTCAAATCTTTCAATAAAACAAATCTAAACGAAATCCATGAGTGAAATTTTTGGAGAATTTTTTTTTTCTTATTTTTGAAACCAAATTACTCTTAGTTATGAAACTGGAACATAGTTGTTTTTCAGACTAACTACGCAACTCAATTACTCTTATTTTCACAACCAAATACAATAAAAAAATTCAATAAAAAATCTTTTACGGATATAGTTTTGTTCATCTTAAAAAAAACCAATGAAATTTTTGTATTTCTTCGAGCTATGATTTGAAAGATAAGTCATTAAAAAAAACTCTAACAAGATTTAATTTTCACAACCAAAGTCATATTTATGCAACTCTTTTCTTTTTAATTTCACAACCCGGTTACTCTTATTTTCGCAATCAAATCCTAGCAAAACAATTTAAAGAAAAAATATATTTTAATAATGGTCTCAAAGATATGTCATTTAAAACAAACTCTAACACAATTATTTTTCCAAAACTAAAATCCTATTTACGCAACTCATTTCTTCTTAATTTTACAACCCAATTACTCTTATTTCCGCAAACCTATAAACTAAAAAGAAGATTTTTTTTTTCATTTATCTAGTTTTCTTTGTCTTAAAAAAATAAAACAAATCGTAAATTCAGATATTTTTTGGAGTTATAATGTGAAAGATATGACAAATTAAAAATAAAAACTCTAACACAACTGTTTTTCACAACGAAAATCTTATTACATAACTCTTTTTTTATTAATTTTGCAAACCAATTACCACTATTTTCGCAACCATATGCACATTTTAGCAACTACAAGAAAGTTAGTTGTTTCACATCCAATTAACAGAATAAGTTGTATTTTGTTTTTTTTTTCCACACAATCAGTCTTCTTTGACAATTACACAACTAGAACAAAGTAGTTTTATGACACCCCAATAACATGTAACTTTGCTAACTTAAACACAGTTATATTTGTTTTCTTTAAATAAGTTTTTTCAACATAAAAGTACACATATTTTAACAACTACGAATAATGTATTTGTTTCACACTCAATTAACACTTATTTTCACAAAAACAAGTTGTATTTTGTTTTTTCACACAATAAGACTTCTTTCACAATCCAGTTACATGTAATTACGCAAACAAAAAAAATTCAACAAAACATCCAAATCATAGATCTAATTTTGTTCGTCTTAAAGAAACAAAACTAATAGTATTTTCGATTTTTTTAGATATGATGAATGATATGACATTTAAAAAAAATATAGCACGGTGTTTCACAATCAAAGTACTATTTATGTAACTCTTTTCTTTTTAATTTTGTAACCCGATTAATCCCGTTTTTGCAACCAAATGCTGTAAAAAATGATAAAAAATATATTTCATGGATCTACTTTTGTTCGTCTTAAAAAACAAATGCTATTTTCGTATTTATTTTTGTAGCTATAGTTTGAAAAATATGGGATTTAGAAAAAAAACTCGAACATAAATTTGTTTTCACAAAAATACACTTAGTTTAGCAACCACAGAGAAGTGAGTTGTTTACACCCAATTAATACTTCTTTTCGCAAAAACAAGTTGCATTTTGTTTTTTCATAGAACAAGACTTAATTCACAACCCAATTACACATAATTACGCAACCAATTTTTTTATTAAAAAAATTCCAAAATATATTTATAGATCTGGTTTTGTTTGTCTTAAAGAAACAAATCCAATAATATTTTTGGAATTTTTTTGGAGCTATGATTTGAAAGATATGACATTTAATAAAAACCCTAACACAATTGGTTTTAGACAACCAAAGTGTTATTTACGTAACTTCTTAATTTTGCAATCCGATTACTCCTATTTTCGTAACCAAATGCTGTAAAAAATAATAAAATACTATATATATATATATATATATATATATATATATATATATATATATATATATATATCATATCTAGTTTCTTCTGCTTTAAAAAAATAAAACCAATACTATTTTCGGATTTATTTTTGGAGCTATAGTTTGTAATATATGATTTTTTTAAAAAATTCTTTAAGATAATTGCTTTTTCACAATAAAAGCTATATTTACGTAACTATTTTATTCTTAATTTTGCAGCCCAATTACTTATATTTTTGCAACTATATGAAATAAAAGTTATTCCGTATATTTAAAAAAAACAAGTTTTTTAAACATAAGTGTTTCACACTCAATTAAATTAATTTTCAGAAAACAAATTCTATTTTGTTTTTTCACACGATCAGACTTATTTCACAATTAAAAGTCTTATTTACGCAACCATTTCTTCTTATTTTCGCAAACATTTACACCTAATTACGCAACTATAACAAATTTATTTTTAGGACCGTAATATTACGTAATTTTGCACCCTTAAACACATTCAAATTTTTATTTTTTAAAAAATAAAAAATTCAACACAAAAATGCACTTATTTTAGTAACTACAAAATGTAGTTATTTCACACCCAATTAACACTTATTTTCACAAATATAAGTTTTATTTTGTTTTTTCACACAATCAGATTCATTTCACTATCCAATTACATGCAATTATGTAATTAAAAAAATCCAAAAAATATCTTTCATGGATCTAAGTTCGGTCATATTAAAAAAATAAAACCAATGATATTTTCAAATTTTTGTTTGGAAGCTATTGTTTGAAAGATATGGTATTTAGAAGAAAAAAAACAAGAGAGAGAAAAATAATTAAAGGGTATATTAGTTTTAATAGAAAATCGTGATGGTTATTGTTAATTAAGTTCTAAAAGAAGGTAGTTATCAGTACTTTCTCAAACCCTGGATTGTTATAATAAATAATTTTAATTTTAGAAGAAGTACCTGCACGAATTGATGTCGTAGGTTGAGCTACTGGAGTTGGATTTAGAAACGCCTGATTGGGATTCGCCATAGAAGAATACCTAAAATTGTCTCGTACATATGACCTCGTGGACAATGATTTATCCAGATGCATCGCCTGCTTATGTGTCTCAAAGACATTAACCGGTCGAATATGTTCAAAGAGTCTTACAAATGTTTTCTCAACCCTCTCATGTACCAATATACTAACTAATATTCGGTTTCAGATAAATCAACCCGATTTTGGAGTTTATAAAACTCACCAGTATACTTATCCACATACTTTGACCCTTTTTAAAATTTTAAAATTGCTGGTACGTTATCTGTGTTTTATTGAATGGTAATACACAGCCCTAAGGTGTTTGAAAATTTTAACCCATGTGGATATATTCGATTTACCTTGTAACAAGCGTATCTGTTTGTCTTGTTGCCACCACGATGCAACCCTTCAACAAGACTTGGTTGCGACCAACGAGATTCTTTTGTCATCGAGGACATATTTTAAATCTAAAATTTCTTCCACCGATGTGATCGAGTCTAAAAACTCATCCAGTAGAAGACTCTCATGAAATTTGAAATCTCCCGTGTCAACCCTGATTCCCACCGGTTTCAGTTGTAACTGCGATTTAGGTGATGATCTAATATCAAATCGTCTCGATTATTTTTAAAAAAATGTCTCCTGCCATACTCCCTCCTTGGAGAAATAAATTCTCATCATGTCAAATTTGACTATAATCAGATTTGATTTGATATTTTCATAAAATCCATAAAAGGATTTAATTTAGTAGGCCCAATTGAAGTTTCATTTCGGATTTCTGTATTTGATGTTAGGAATATGTGTACCACGTAGTCTGTCTCTGTATATAAGTAAGAACAATCAATCTCCACACTAGTATGATATTGTCTGCTTTGACACCCGAAGGCCCGCACGAATTTGCTTTTGGTCCACTTCCAAAAGGCCTCATAATAGTTGAGATATGTTCTTACTTATATATCACTGATCATTCTCGTGTTTAACAGATATGGGATATGAGATTTTGGTTGTCACCCTAACAACTCTCCACTCTAATCAGGTTGGGGTCTACGTGAACCATAGAGGCATACAGATGTAGATGTTCACCTCCTATTAGACCACTTCGAAGTAGGATCAATATCTCTACTTAGTTGTGGGTTCGGCCCACGTCATCAATTACAAACCATATTTAATCAAATGGTGTGCCATTTACCTAATTTATTATGCCAAATTGAAGTCTCATTTCGGATTTATGTATTTGATATTGGAATATGGGTACCGCGTATTTTGTCTATGTATATAATTAAGGCTTTGAACAGTACGTCGTCCATCGACTATCGCGTTTTGTGACTGATAGTCCCTTCATTTTCAAATGTCCATTGAAAGTACCTGGACTATCGATTTCGGATATAGTTAGTCGACCAGATCCTCTAATCAATAAGAGGCTACCACCTGTCCCCATAGTCCCCAGATTTTGATATCACAAATGGTCCTTTAAGTTTAGATACGATTTTACCCTTTGACTAAAATCTTTGTTGACATTAGGGTTGCTAGGTGGCATTTTAGTTGACGAGACACAAGTTAAATAATATTTTATGTTATTTGATTAAATAAATATTGTAATCAAGCTTTAACCCACCATTCTTCTTCTTCTTTTTCCTCTATAAATCTTTATTTTCTCTCACCTTTTTCGGTTCTTTTTAACCTTTTTTTTTCTCACTGTGAGCAAGCTTTAACCTACAATTGTTGATTGAGTTTGGATCGTGATCTAAAGCTTTTGTATTTTTTTTCTCTAAATCTATAACCTTTCATTTCATTCTGATTCCTGAATCAAATTTTTGATTTTGCTTTTTTTATTTAATTATGATCTGAAGAGAAAGTGAGTAAATTTTTCTACAGTGAGACATGAGTTTGTCAAAGAATTCAAATCGAAAAACAGAACGAAAGGTAGAATCAGAAGCAATTGCGGTGCCACCACCAATGGTGAGTAAATTTGTTAAAGAAGAGACGTTTTCAACCACACTGAGTCATGGGTTTGTTAAATTTGTCTACTATGCTATATGGGTTTGTTAAGGAAGATTAGGTTTTTTCTTTAAAAAAAAAGTAATTCCTTTTTATTTTTAATAAAATGGGGTATGAGTTAAATAATAATAATAAATATTTAATTTCAAATATTTGTAACAATATCTTATTTTATTAATTTTCTTTCAAGAATGTTAATGTAATTATTATTTTAATTTTTTATTATAAATCTACCAATTTAAGTCTAAACCAAGAGTCTTGTTCCACGTGGGATAAAATCTAACTGTATAATTACAAGGAATAGCTAATATGCCAAGTTCATATTATAAGGGTAGGAGTCTCATTTAATGTCGCAGACTACGTTTTGGCTTTGACCTAAATTTAAGGGACTATTGGTGATACCAAAATCTGTGGACTATGGTGACAGGTGGCAGCCTCTCATGGATCAGAGGATCTCGTGGACTAAGTTTATCCAAATGCGATAGTCTAGGGACTGTCAACGGACATTTGAAAGTCAATGGACTATTATTCACCAAACGGGATAGTCGAAGGACGATGTATTGTTCAAAGCCTATAAATAAGAACAACCGATCTCCACACTAGTATGATATTGTCCGATTTGGCATCCCAATGGACAACCAATCTATACTAGTATGATATTGTCCGTTTTGGGCCCAAAAACCCTCACGGTTTTTGCTTTTGGTCCATTTCTAAAAAGACGAAATACTTATTATCATTAATACTTTACATGTTTAACCGACATGAGATGTGAGACTTTGGTCATCACCAGAATATTTGATACATTTTAGCTTTTTTTTTTGGCTACGTCTAATCTTTTGATTTACATGATTAAGAAGCTCTCGACGGAAAGTGGCATATGCAGAGACACATTTTTTTAGCTCTAAAGAACATGCTACAGGATCTTCTGTTTTAAAGCATAGGTTGCAGCCTATTCAACTTCACTTTCTCCTTCTACTCGATCCTTTTTTTTAAGTATAATTTGGATTTATTCGTGTTAGTTGAAAGTGTTAGTTGAAAATTAAAGTTCAGAGTAGACCAAACATACAACACTTTGTAAAACATACAACGTGAATGGAACAAGACAACTAATAAATGGTATAGTTCTATAGGATATGCTTTATCTAAGCCAGTATAAATCAACAAGTTGGTTTCCTAAACATATGACTCAAGCAAAGAAGCAAGTTTGTTGCAGCTGCATTACAGGGCAAGTTCTCTTTAGGCAGGCGGCAGCTAGGACATGCATAAATGTTAACTGCGTCCTAAGTTTTGCTCTAGTCGCCCTCCTGCCAAAGGAGATTTGCCCGGCGATTCTTTTGCACTGTTTTTCTTTGTTTAAACCATGCAATGCAATATAAAGTCCAAGCCACCGGTAAGCTTCAATACTCTTCTATACTTCGTATTTGTTTTCGTTAAGGTTGACAGACAATTTTTATTTTGTTCAACAAAAAAACTTCAAGCTAGTATATATAAGGAATAGAGATAAACTTTTTGATGAAGAAATATAAGGTTTTACTGTAAAACTAATCTACTACAAGACTATTAAACAATGTTTTTTATAAACTTTTAGAGTTATCAACCAGTTTATATTTCTGATTGATCCGTACTCTACTTGCGAATTTTAACTCTTCGAAAGTTTACCAACTACACGTAAATTTTTTATAACTAGGCTGAGCAACTTTATAAATTAAAACATAGATATTGAGGAAGTAAAGAGAAGATAAACGTGAGCAATATCAATACTAGTATGATATTGTCCGCTTTGTCATCCGAATGCCTTCACGGCTTTGCATTTGGTAAACTACCAAAAGGTCTCATATTACCACTGATCCTTCCCATGTTTAACCGATGGGGGATGTGGGATTTTGATCGCCACCCTAACAAATGTGAATGAGTTTTCTCTGGATCGGAAAACTAAAACGCCTGATGATCCAAAAATTAGGTCCAATTAGTTTTGTTGATGACTTTGTGTTTTGAAACATATGTCATATGTCAACTAACTAGTACAAAGAAAACAATCAAACAAAATGCTAATTTGGACTGTTAACATTTCGTGATGAGAACAGGGAGTGCTTCGTGACGAGAACAAGGAGTGCTAGTTTAAGTAGTATTGCACTGAATTCGTTTGATATTAGTTTACAGTACAGTCATCCATATCATATTATGTCACTCATTATTATTGATAAATTATTATTTACATATAATTATCTTGTAGTTCGAGATATCTCTAACTATTTTTTTTAAATCTCATATCTTTCAAACCATAGAATTACGTCTATTCTAGTTGCGAAAAAATAATTGTTGTTTAACTGTGAAATTACGTGTAATTTGGTTGAAAAATAATTGTTGTTCAGTTGCGAAAATACGTGCATATGTGTTGCGTAAATAAGAATAAAATAGTTTCAAAATAGGACTTTAGTCATTAAATAAGTTTCATTGTTCGAAAAATAAATAAATAACAATGTTCTTCTGAAAACAAGTGTTAATTGGGTGTGAAACAACCAATTTTTTTTTTTATAATTGCGAAAATATGTGTATTTTTGTGGTAAAAAAATTAAAGTTGCGGAATTACATACAAATATGTTGAAAAATAAGAAGAAAACAATTGCTAAAATATGACTTTAGTTGCTACATAAGCGTGATTGTGTGGGGAAAAAACGCAAACTTGTTTTGCGAAAAACAAGTGTTAATTAGGTTTAAAACAACTAACTTTTTTTGTAGTTGCAAAAATATGTACATTTTTGTGGTGAATAATTTTTTTATTTAAAAACAATTTTGTTGTTGAATCACGTAAATTTGGTTGGAAATAAGTGTGAAAAAATGACTGTCGTTCAGTTGCGAAATTATGTGTAATTTTGGTGGCAGACAAGTAAATATTGTTTAGTTGCAAAATTATGACCAATTTGATTGTGAGTTTCGTCTCTAAAAAGATATCAAAACATATTATTTATGGATTTCATTTTGTTCGGTTTTAAAAAATAAAAATATATATATTTTTGTACTTTTTTAGTTAAAATTTAAAAAACATTAAATTTTAATATTATAATTAAACAATAGTCGAAGATAGCATGAATTTGTGCTATCAAACGTATTGTTGAACGAATTTATAATGTAGGTTGTTTTTGATAAATTTCAAAACCCAAACAATTATTCATAATTTAAAAATTATTCAACACGTTGGTTGTCGTACCAACTAGTATACTAGTAAGGAATTTTTTTATTTTTAATTTTAAATTAGTCTAGTTTAATTTAATTGAACTCTCGTTCACAGTAAAAGTTTTTTTTTCTAATGTTAAATTTATTAAATATTATAATTTTAGTAGCATATTTTTCCAACCGTTTAATATCCGAATTATACAGACTTATAACTCGGCCATACTCTTGTCAATACTGTCATTTTATGCGTGGAATATGGTCTAATCTAAATATTTTGAGAATTGGCCATAAATAAAACAAGCCTAAGAAATTTTGGAAGACATGTTTGAACTATGTTAGAATATATAAGTGTTCCTCACATATTAGTAAGATATTGTCCGTTTTGAGTCTTAAAGCTCGTACGGCTTTGTTTTTTGTACACTCTCAAAATGCGTGTTGCTAGTTGAGGAGGGTTTACATTTATATACACTTATTATTTTTAATCTAAGCAATGTGAGACTCTGGACCACATATGGGATGAAGATACTTCAACAACTCTCCTTAAACTTGATCTCATTAATGGACGGAATAAACATCACCAAATCACAGCGGAAACATCGGTGGATATGTTTATGTGCGGAAAGAACGTCGCCTAATCACAGCGAAATAAAGATATCGTTGGATATTAAACACATTTGCTTAGTCCCACATTGCTTCGAACTTGGCTCTCATACCATGTTAGAATAGTTGTGTAGATGTGAAACGTGCCTCACGAACTAGCAATATATTGTCTATTTTGGCCACGAAGGATCGCACAAATTTGCTTTTGGTACACTCCCAAAAGGCCTCTTGCTAGTTGAGGAGGGTTTACACTTATATACACTATATTATTTTTCATCTAAGCAATGTGGGCTCTGGACCAAATATGGGATGAACTTTACTCTAGCACGCACAACGAGAGATTTAATATGGTTTGGATCTTGAAGAAATCCTACATCCACGGGTAACGGACAGAATTAAGACTCTCAAATAGTAAAAGGTCAATCACTTCTTTGTTAAGGAACTCTCTTCTAGGGTTTCAGAATCTCTACAAATAGACTTGTCGATCTCTACAAACATACTCGTCGATCATTACACTCTCTACAAACAAACTCGTCGATATCTTTTGAATTGTCGGTTGTCTTTTATCTCGTCTTGGCACACATTGTAAAACAATATATTTTTCTATTGATATGTGCGAAAATTCGTAATTCCTAAATTAAGAAACCTAAAAGAAAATATAGAATAGTTAATTAATATGAAATCTAATTAATGTAAAAAAAACTCAATTAGTATGAACACTAATTAATTTATAAGACTTAATCAATGATAAATCTAATTAATATAGAAGACCAAATTAATATGAAATCTTATTAATGTTGAAGACCCAATTAATAAGAAATTATAATTAATACATAAGACTCGATTAGTATGATATCTAATTAATGTAAAATACTCAATAAATAGAAAATTTAATTAATATAGTAAAATCAATTAATATGAAAGCCTAATTAATATAAATGACCGAATTAATAGGAAATCTAATTAATAAGAAATTCAAATAATTGATGAGACTCGTTTAAAATTGACGAATTACGTCTATTATATACTTAACAATTCTCCATCTAGGCTCAGAGTGGCATTAGTATTTGTTATCCTAATTGTCCAAGTACTCATCAGAGATAATCAGTCCACATACACGGTTGAAGTGATCAATTCTCACGCAGCTCGTGAACTCTATCTTGGAAATTTCCTCAACATACCAGTTATTCGACCTCTTACATCAAATAACGAGGTAGTAACATCCGTCGCACCTAACTCAATACTAAATTGAGCAACACTTGACAACTACTCTACAATTTGAACATCTCAAACCTTTAACCCATCGAAATTTAGATCAAGACCCAAACCTAGAAATAGGTAAAATTCTGTTGCAAAGGGAAAAATTTAAACTCAACTTGAAAATGCTTCAGTAGATGCATCCTCATCTCCGTCTTTATGTTCAAACTTAATCTCAACTTCAGCTCAATCTACGATAATTATTACATCTTCATGACGACCGAAAGTGTAAGGCTCATATACAGATAGTTTTCTTAACACATCAATTAATCAACCTCTTGTTATGTCCAGTTTTCAGCAGCATAAACTTTACTTCAAGTAAGCTACAAATTATCTTCTTAGTTATTCCATGCTTACATGTACTCTTTAAGATTCTTCTACTCGGCATATAAAATTTAGAACAATAGTTAGTTAATGGCAGGTTCACTACTACCATGATATTGTCAGTTCTAAACTTTTTCACGTACTTCCCATATTGGATCTTCGCATGCTTTGACAAGCCTTCAACTACCTCCAGCCAAATCTCAGCAGACCCATTTCCCACTCTAGACGACTCTTATAGGTCTATAACACCACCAGTACGATTAGCCTCCATAATAACATGTTAGTTTTGAAATCCATGAAGTCTTTCATACACCCTTATACTCAAACTCTTCTTCATATAACAAACATATAGTTAGAAGGTTACGTTTAAATTTAAGGACATACCTCACATTTGTTAAAGCCTTCTACTTTATCTTCTTCACCAATAGTGAATATTGATATCATAGCCCCATGTTCACCGTACCACTTTTTAGGGTATAATCACTGTTTAATCGAGGTAAGAACCGTTGTATTGATTAAAAAACCTCTAGAGAAAAAATTTACCCTCTCACTCCCCCTTCTATGTTCGACCCCTCACACTTAATTTGTGCCTTTTGGATTCGCTCTTCAGAACACTCTTGTTCTGAAGATCTTTGGAGTTCAAGGCACTCTTGACTTCAACCACCATAAATGAGTCTTTATTGTTGAGCATGATTTCCATTAAGTGTTCATACTCTTTCTACAGAGAACTAAGAAGGATGATTGCTTAGTTATCTTCCTCCACTTTTGTACCAACTGAATTCAAGTCGAGTATGATTTGGTTAAAATTATCTAGGTGCTTTTAGATCTCCATGCTACTTGTAGATAGTTGGTAAAGTTGTTTCTTCAAATATAAAATGTTCACCAAAAAATTCTTTATGTAAATCACCTCCAACTAGTTTCATATCCTAAACAACATAGGATCTTCATATACCTCTCGTAGCACTTCATCTCTCAAGCTCAATATGAGAGCATGGTGAGCTTTCGACAATACTACAATATCAACCTGTTTAAATTTATCATCGGTAATAGAAACCAATCTCTTATGTACCAAGTACGTTTTAACTTTAATTCTATAAAATTGAAATCATTAGATCTGTTGTTTTTTTCTATGCTAAGATTATTAAAACTTATCTTTTGTGGATTTCCCATTTCTAAGAAATATATGCTTCTCCAACCTTGAGATCATATTTCGATATACTCGTTCTATTGTTATTCCACGCTCACCGCACCACTTTCTAGGGAAACCATCAATATCCAAACAAGATCTGACCCAACCATAACAAGACTCGCTGGGCCAAATCCTAGCCATTCATTGGAACTAGTGACTAACTGTTTGCAAACACCTATCCGAGAGGTTATAGGTAGTTATATGAGTTTCGAATCTTTCCTTATTTCAAGAACAAAGTTAACAACAAGTAATAAGAAATAAAAAAACATTCACATAACAAGAAATTTAACGTGATTGGGACCGTGAAGAAATTCTACATCCACGCTAAGAGACATAATTTATATATATGAGGTTACAAGAAAACTTTCAAACGCTAAAAACTCAATCACTCCTTTGTTACAGTTGTCTTTTCTGGGTTCACAAATAATATGTAAATCTCAAAATGCATATTCAATTCTTTATCTTCTACCTCACTACATTCTCTACAAACAAATCGTCGATCTCCTATGAACCGTCACTCGTCTTTTGTCTCATCTCACAACATATTCCAAAGAAATATGTTTTTCTATTTATAGGTTTGGAAACTTGTACTCCTTTAACTAAAAAATGTAATAGAAAATCTAATTAATATAGAAGACTCAATGAATAAAAAAATTTAATTAATATATGAGACTTAATTTATAGAAAATATAAATAATATAGAAGATCCAATTAACATGAAATCTAATTAATATAGAAGACCCATTTGATATGAAATCTAATAAATATTAAACACTCAATTGATAAGAAATCTAATTAATATAGAAGACTCAATTAATATAAAATTTGATCAATATTGAAGACTCAGTTAATATTGGAGACTCAATTTGAAAAGCTAATTAATATATAAGATCCAATTAATATGAAATCAAATTAATATATGAGACACATTAAAAAATATTACGCGTTACTTTGAGCCTATACTTAACAATTTTTCACCTAGACTCACAATGACACCATCATACATTACCCCGATACTCCTACTACTCACTCAAGACAAATTGTCGACCTACACACCTGAATGATTAGTTCTCATGTAGTCTGTAAACTCTATCAAGGGAAGCATCCCCAATAGACCACTCTCCTAACTTCCTACATCCAAAAAAACGATAGTAATGTCTGTTTGACCTAACATAAGATCATACCGAGCAATACTTGATAAGTGGTCCACAATTTGAAGATCCAAAGCCTTTGACCATCGAAATTCAAGTCAAAACCGAAATCCAGAAATTGTTCAAATTCTTTTTTAAATGTCGAACCTGAAATCATCTTGAAAACAACTTTCATATACGTACATACATCGCCACCCTTATGTTCAAACTCCATCTTAACTCCAGCTCCACCTATGAAACCTATTACATCTTTATGACGACTGAAATTCCACGGGTTTTTATTGATGATGATAGTTGTCCCAAAAACTGTTTCGCCCAACCTCTTGCTATGTCCAACTTTCATAAACATAAATCTTATTCCAAGTAAACTACAACTCATCTTCTTAACTATTCCATGTTTTGGCGTACTCATCAAGATTTTACCCATAAACATACCGAACTTAGAATAAAAGCTAGTGAATAGTCAGTTCATTAATACAATGCCATTTTCAGACCTAAGCCTCTTAAGGTAATTCCTGAATTGTATCTCCACATGCTTCGACAAGCTTTCACTAATCCACCAGACTCATTTTCGATACTAGACTTCAGTTATATACAAACCCATCGTGGACATATTTTTCAAAGCTTTTTACACTCCAGTAGATAGTTTGAATCTACTATTTTCCTCATGAAATCTATCATTTTGATTGCCCCTGAATTTACTATAAAATCCACGATATTCATTGTTTTACTTTTTCTTCTTCACTAACACTGAATATTTATATTCGATCTCTATCTCACCGATTAGAGAAACCATTGTATCTTTTGTTTCAAAGTTATTGAAATTAATAATGTTTTCTTAAATAAACTCTTATTAAAAGTTATTGTAAAATTAATTCAATAATAAATGAAAAAAAAAATTGATTTTATAAAAGCTATATTAGTTTTATACATAAAATATTATAACGGAAGAAAAAATATTACTCGATTAATAATTTATATATAGAGAACAAAATTTTTTGTTTGTTTTAGTGGTCCTGAAATTTGTTAATTTATATTAGTCATGTCAATTTGAACAATATATATGATAAACTTTAGATTTTTTGTTATTCACTTATAGATAAATCGATCTAGAAAAACACTATCAATGAAATATGATGAGTTTTAAATCTTGAAATACAAATTGTTTTTGATGCGCTCAATGTTCATTGGGTTTTAGCCATGATCAAATGTTAGTCCAAATCCAAGTATTAATTTGAAGACATCGAATCTTATAAGAAGTCTAAATTCGAGTATTCTAATAAGTGTGCACTCCGGACATTATGACTGGTTCGATAATGTATCATGACTACATATGTCGACTAGTTAATGCAACTACACAAAAATATTTAACAACATTCTCTTATTTGAGTGCATTTCATGATAACTAAACACAATCACAACAAATAACAAATTTATGCATAAATAAAATATCGTAACGATTGAATTTCACATTAGTATTCTACACATTCCAATATTCGAATATCAAAGTGTCATTAAAGATTGAACCTTTAGTATTCATAATGTATAAATCAAGATAATATACACATAATTTCTCACATGTTTTTACTTGACACTATCTTTAACTAGCCTTGTGTCCTTATCCTTCTAAAGTATATTAAAGTCAAGTCCTAGCTTCTTGAAGCGGTTAAACTTCATGCTCAAATAAGTAGTTATATTCCTCTTGCACATGCATCTACAATTTTTTAAATGAACTATTAAGAATATAATCTTCAACCTCCACAACTTGCAGGTCTGAACACATACCTTGGAATATAATCTTTAACTTTCTCTCTCTCTCTCTCTCTCTCTCTCTCTCTCTCTCTCTCTCTCTCTCTCTCTCTCTCTCTCTCTCTCTCTCTCTCTCTCTCTCTCTCTCTCTCTCTCTCTCTCCCTTTCTACCATCACATGAAATTTATAAAATATCTCAAACACTTAGTTTTTTGTCTGCAATATGTATACCCAAGTTTTTTTTGAAGTAGAATCATCACTAAATGGAACAAAAAACTTGTTATGCCAATACAATCCACTTATATAGGACCACAAAGATCAAAGTATACTAACTCCAACTTTCTTTGTTTTCAAGTGGACTTCTTAGAAAACAACGTTATATGTTATTTTCATGCCAAGAAATTGTCAGATGGGTCAATAACAATAGCTTTATCAATAAAAATGAATCACTTACTTGCCAAAGTTTTTATTTCCCATCTTGACATTACCAAAATCGCCACTTTTGTAGTTTAAAAATATTCACTATTAGGAACACAGTGATATAAAGCACTTGTATCTACAATCCACCCTCAACCTGAACCACCAACATGATAACACTCACCAATAACAAAAATAAATGATGCATCATCATTACTAGTAGAAGCAACAACTGTATTATTTATATTATCACCTTCATTTTGTGAATCTAACTTGTTACCTTTTTGTTTCTTCCAAGATAATAATATTTTTGTATATGACCACACTTGCTACAATAGTTTCATATCCTAATCTCTTTCCCATATATGAACTTAGAGATTCCTATGATTTACCATGAAATTTAGAACATCTACTCTTGCCTCTTCATTTAATATAAAATAAATAAAAGTTTGTGAATTGTCAACTCTCATCTCTTTTCTTCTAATATCTTTATTGAACATGTTTTCTTTGATAAAGTTCAAAGATAAAACACCGTCTAGAGCAAAATTGTTAATAGTCACAACTAAAATCTCGTAATTGTCTGGTAAAGAGAAATCTTCATAGCAGTGAACTTGTTAATGATATCTTGGAAGTCACTGAGATGTTTAGAAACTGACTTACCATCTTTTTAATTTTAAATTAACAAGTCTTTTAATAAAAAACTTTGTTATGAACGGTGTTTCTTTCATAAATACCTTCTAATTTCTTCCAAATATCATATATGCGAAACTCTTGAGATACATGGTTTAAAGTGATAAGATCAATCCATTGTCGAATAATTCATAAACTGGTACTTTTAACCATCTCCCAATATATTTCTTTATTGTCTTGCGGTTTTACCGGTTTAGCAGAGTTACCATCACCATCTTTAACTAACTTAATCAGATCAACCATTTTTTGCAGTACAGAAGATCATCTATCATTGGTCTCCAAATAGAATAGTTTATTGATGTTAACTTAATAATGAAGTTACCATTACTATAATTCATATTCGTTAAACAAACAAGTAGCTCTGATACCAACTGAAGGTTCAAAGAAATAGTAAAGAAATGGAAACAAAAAATCGACATGCAAGATTTATACGTTGAAAAACTCCTTCAATATGAAGAGTAAAAAACCACTAATTAATGAGGACTCCACCTTAAACACTTTTATTATTATATTTTATAGAGGGTACAAGTAAATCTGAATCAATATCACAAAGATCTACCAATCCACCAACAATTAAAATAGTAGTAGATAACAAGAAGAGAAGTAAAAAACGAAATATATCACAAAAACACTCCATTATTTTTAATACTTGATGAGGGAGAATAAAAGATGTATGGGAAAATTGTAAGGAAGTATTTTTATTGGGGAAGTATTGTAAAAAGTACAATAGAAATAGTTATTATGAATAAGTGAGGAAATATAGGGACTAAATGTGTAATAGGTAGGAAATAAAGTGTGTGGAGCCCATTATTATACTATAAAAGGACCACACACGAGTTGATAATCTGATTGATTAATATAATATTACTTTCTCTCTCTACTTAGTCCAGCTATCACTTTCTCTCTCTAGAAAGGGAATTGTCACGTAGAATTCTTTATTCAATATTTGGCCCTCTGAATATTGACATAACATAAAATCACCCTTGAGATATTTCCTAATTCATCAGTTGCGCCGTCTGTGGGAAGCGAAGATTGTTATGACGATAATCACTTTCTGGAAATAATGCCTAATCCAAACAGAATCATGGAAGAGCAAGGGGATGATTTTGTTGATGATTGGGAGGAGAATCTTGTGGGGAACACTTACCGGAATAATGTGAAGTATGAGGCACATGGTGGCCAGCTCGTCGGAGAAACCTTTGATGACTCGGACCTACTGGTTCGAAGGAATGAGTTGTTGATGGAGATTGAAAGATTGAGGGCGGAAAAAGAAACTGTTCAGGCAAATCTTCGCTCCGACGTGAGAAGGGAGCCTGGTAGTGGAAAAGAAGAGCGTGAAACTGATTTTCGGCCTAAAAATAGGGATGGCAGATATAGAGGTCATGAATGACGTTCTTCGAGGAGGAAAGAAAAACGCCACCTGGAATCTTCCGATTCAAGCGATTATTCTCGTTTTCAGTTCACCAGAATCGTCTCCTAGGAGGAATCACAAAAAGAAAAGAAATGGTCGAATGCGTTTGGAACACCGAAGGGGAAGGAGTTTGGGAAGAAAGTCTCCGAGGGAAAAAACTATCATGCTCGAGCTAATGAGCAGGGCTATGGCCAAATGAACTTTGTCTCCGGGAACAAAAATTTCGACCAGCAAAATTTGGAGTGGCAACATCAGTATACTCTGTCATCCGAGGAAAGACTCTATTTTCCGAGCCATGAAAATTTGAGAGCTAATGTTTATAGGACAAGGCATAATTGGAGAGCTTCTCATTTGTCTTAGAAATTCTAGTCGGCAACCTCCCCAAGAATTTTGATATATCGAAGCCAGAAAAGTTCAACGGGACACAGGATCCTGATAATCACATAGAGCAATTCAAGAATTTCATAATTAATTTCGATGACGATGATAAGTTGCTGTGTAGGGCGTTTTCTCAGACTTTCAAAGGAGCCGCTTCTAAGTGGTATAATCGGCTTCTGCAAGGATCAATAAAGAATTTCGACATGTTCTGGAATATCTTTAGACAGTATTTTGTGGGGATCAAGAAGTTTCGAGCTAATGGGGACACAATAATCTATTGTAGGAAAAAAATTGGAGAAAGCTTGAAGAATTACACCAATCGGTTCGTTAAAATAAAAACAGACATGGAATATTGTAAAGATTCTGTGGCCCTCACGACATTTAGGATGGGGCTTCTCCTCGGACTCTTAAAGGACACGGTAGCAGAAAGTCAGGCGATGCCTTTTGGGGCGTTATTAGATCAAGTTGAGAAGAGGATTTTAGTGGAGGAGATTCAGGCATCCGAGAAAGAATCAAGCGATCAGTTGGAGCAGAACCAATTTCAAAGGATTGAGTCTAACAATCAAGGGCCATGTACTAATGCGCCATCCAGGACTACGGGTCAGTATCCGCTGAGGCCGAGAACGAACCAACAAAACTATAGTGACCAGCAAAACTATAACCAAGACACGAGGCCAATTTCGAACAAATGGATTCGTCCAGACTATTTTGCGGAGTTAACGGAGAATGTGGCTACAATATTCGATAAGGCAAGGTCAACGGTGCAGTTCAGAAAACCTTTTCCAATTCAAACCCCGAGGGAAATCAGAAGTGCTAACAGGTTTTGTAAGTACCATGAAGACATTGGACATGATACTAAAGAATGCATCGCTTTGAAAAAAGAAGTGCAAGCTTTGATTGAGAACGGGATGTTGTTAGATTTTGTGAAAAAGCACTCCTTGAAAAATGTTGCGATAAAGGCTGTCCCCAAGATCGCTAATACAAAAATGGTGATTTTCGAAGAGATTGATGTTTTCGATATTGAACAAGAGTATATGGATCCCAAGAAAGGGAGAAATAATGTGAACATGGTAGAGGAGATTATTCCAAGGGGTAAAGTAAATGATATGTCTGATTTTTTCGAGTCGTTTGCTATCTTTGGAGGAGATACCATCGCAGGGAATTCTAATAGTTCGCAGAAAAGACGTATGGTGAACCTGACCACATAGATTGAAGCAGGGGTTTTGGCACAGATGTATCGTTTGCCCTCCCCCATCATATGTTTTGACGATGATGATATGAGGAATGTAACAGGCCCACATGAAGACGTGGTGGTCATCGCTGCGGGTATAGCCGGAGACCAAGTTCAGAAGATACTTATTGACACGGGAAGTTCCGCGAATATTTTGTTTATGAGTACCTACAGGAAAATTTCTGACCCGCCTGTTACACGATGATCCTATAGAACTATATTGGGATTTACCGGTGAAATAGCCGGTGGTTGTTGGCGAGTTTCAGTGTGTAGTAGAATTAGGTCGTGGGACGTTTAGAAAGGAAGTTGAAGTGCTGTTTATAGTTGTTGATGCACCAACATTGTACAACGCAATTCTGGGTCGCTTTTGGTTGTCTAAAATGCATTGTGTTATCTCGACGGTGCACCAATGTCTGAAATACGTGGTGGGAAACAATATAGGGACGATCATGAGCAGCCAGTAGATGGCTCAAGAGTATTATCAGATAGCTCTATCCTCGAAAGGAGTTTGGGGAGAAGTATCTAGAAAAGGCATAACAATTAAAAGGGACTTCCTCGGAAATCATTCCCTGTGATGATCCGAGGGAGACCCCCAGATTTCTGGTTCCAGAAGAAGATCACGAGGAGCATAAGTTTGCGGAGGGAAATTTTTTGAAGATTGAAGTAAAACTTTCTTTTGAGTTCAGAGAAAGATTGATTGCATTTTTATCAACCAAGTTAAATATGTTTGCTTGGTATGCACAGGATGTGAGGGGAGTACCACCAGAGATAATATGTCATAAACTTGCAGTACGACTTGATGTTCGACCTATTGTCCAAAAAAGAAGACCAGTTTCTCAGGAGAAGTCTGCAGCTATTCTCTCGGAAGTGGAAAGGTTATCGATCATAGGCCACATTCGAGAGTCGCAGTACCCCGTATGGGCCTCGAATCCAGTCTTGGTCAGGAAAAAAAATGACAAATGGAGGATGTGCGTGGATTTCACGGACCTGAATTGAGCTTGCCCCCGAGGATCCTTTTCCAGTGCCCAGAATTGATCAGTTAGTGGACTCGACTTTGGGCAACCGATTATTGTCTTGCATGGATGCTTACTCAAGGTATAATCAAATCAGATTAGATGCAAAAGATGAATAGGGCACATCGTTTATCACTGGGAGAGGATTATATTTTTACAAGGTTATACCATTTGGCCTGAAAAATGCAGGGGCAACTTATCAGCGTTTAGTCAACAAAACCTTTGAGGGACAAATTGGTATGAATGTCGAAGCTTATATCGATGATATGCTGGTAAAAAGTTTGCAGGACGAAGCTCATTTCTCTGACTTGGAGGAAACTTTTAACAATCTAAGTAAAGTAAATTTGAAATTGAATCCAGAAAAGTGCATTTTTGGGGTACGATCGGGTAAATTCCTTGGCTATATGATAAGTGAAAGGGGCATAGAAGCTGACCCGGAACAGATAAAGGTTTTGACAACTATGACGCCACCTCGGAATATCAAGGAAGTCCAGATTCTAACAGGAAGATCGGCAGCATTGAATAGGTTTATTTCTCGATCATCGGACAAATGTGCACCAATCTTCAGGGTATTACGGAATGCAAAATAGTTTAGTTGGACCGAGGAGTGTTCAACCGCTTTTCACCAAATTCAAGAATATTTTGTCCCCGGATATACTGTCCAAATCATTAGTAGGGGAAAAATTAATCGTTTATGTGTCGGTATCAGATTGTGTAGTCAGTTCCGTTTTACTCCGGGAAGAGGTCGATATGTTGAAACCCATCTATTACGTCAGCAAAAGTTTGTTGGACGCTGAGAAACGATATCTTAAGTTGGAAAAAGTAGCTTTGGCATTGGTAACAGCTGCTTGGAAAATCAGACCATACTTCCAAGTCCACCTTATTGTTGTTCGAACGACATCGCCTCTGAAACGTTTGTTACAAAAGCCGGATATATCTGGGAGAATGACGAAATGGTCAGTTGAACTGGGAGATTTTGACATAACATTCGAGCCTCAAACGGCAATAAAAGCTCAGGTTGTGGCTGATTTCTTGGTTGAATTCCACTCAGAAAGGGACGACATGAAGATTGTTGACCACTAAGATAAGACATAATGGTTAGTTGTCAAATAATTCTTGAAGTGGTGCAGGCGTCCAATTAATTTATCCGGAGGGGATAGCCATGTTTCAGGCTATTCGATTCAGTTTCAAGGCAACCAATAATGAGGCAGAGTATGAGGTAGCATTGGCGGGTTTACGATTGGCTCGAATATGTGGAGCCAGAAAGATTAAATTGATCAGTGATTCACAGTTGGTGATACATCAAGCTTTGGGAGAGTCTGAGGCACGAAAAGATAAACTGGTCCAGTACTTAAAAGTTTTAAAAGACTTGGTTGCCGAATTTGATGGGGTTCAATATGAGCATGTTCGAAGGGAGGCAAATGTCGTCCCTGGTTCTTTGGCTGCAGCTTCACGATCGGAAGGTCATCCATGGGTCCTAATTCAGGAGCATCCTTCGGTTACGGCCAGTACAGAGCATTCAATGAATATTAAGGAAGTAAGCAATGTGATCACAAATGATTGGAGGACATAAATCGTAGACTTCTTGGAAAAATATAGTTTACCCACAAAAAATTCTGAGGCTAGGAGGGTCAGGTTCAAGTCTTATGGTAACATCCTGTTAGGAGGAGTCTTATATAATAAATCCTTGAGCAGACCATTACTTAGGTGTCTAGATAAGGACGAGTCACAGTTTGTCCTATCAGAATTACACGACGGAGAAGGATCGGCCCATTGTGGGTATAAAGCGTTAATTCGAAGAGTGTTTTTGGCTGGTTATTATTGGCCGACCATCTCTTCTGATGCGAAAGATTTGGTAAAACGGTGTGATACGTGTCAGCGATATGCTAACATAATACACAAACCTGGGGTGCTCTTGGAGAGTGTTTCAGAAGCAGTCCTGTTTGATAGGTGGCGCATTGACTTAGTTGGGCCCCTACCAATGGCGTTTGGTGGAAGACAGACCATAATAGTAGCAGTGGATTATTTTTCCAAGTGGGTGGAAGCAGAACCTCTAGCGGGAACAAAAGCAAAAGATGTAATCAAGTTCGTTGTCTCAAATATTTGCTCTCGTTTTGGGATGCCGATAAAAATCACAACGAATAATGGGCCTCAATTTGATAACAAGGAGTTTAAAAGCTTTTGCCTTTCTCCAGAGGTATACGATAATGTTTTTCCGCCCTGTTCCATCCTCAGGCTAATGGTCAGGTGGAAGTGACCAATCGAACGATTTTGGATGGATTGAAAAAGAATTTGGAAGGAAAGGCTGGAAAATGGCCTGATTATTTACAAGAAGTATTGTGGGCTTATAGGACGACGCCTCGAACAGCAACTGCTACATCTCCATTTGCCTTAGTGTACGGTATGAATGTTGTTGTCCCTTTGGAAATTGTCTTCCCATCATACCGTGTGGCAGTTTACACAAAAAATTTGAACGATCAAAGTAGAGCCTTAGAATTGGATTTGGTGGAAGAGAAAAGACGACGCGCACAGTTACAGTCTTTGCATTATCAAACGTTGATGAGGAGTAGATATGCTTCCAGAGTAAAGCAAAGATATTTTAAGGTGGGGGACAAAATGTTACGAAAAGTTTTTCTGCACACCAAAGAGAGGAGTCTTGGAAAGTTGGGGCCAAATTGGGAACGTATAGATTAAAAGACAAGGAAGGGCGGTATCTTAGGCATCCATGGAATATGGAACACTTAAAATTGTATCTGGAATGAGGAAGAAGTTAGCATGTAATGATTATCTTTTGTGTATTTTCATGGTTACAAAAACAGCGAGGGCATACTCTTTCATACTCTGCTAGGCACAGGAAGGTTTTAACGAGGTGTCATTATGAGCTGATGAATACAATTGCATTTTTTGCCTCGAATTATTCTTTCTGAGACAACATTTTTTACCTCGAATTATTCTTTATGAGACAACATTTTTTGCCTCAGATTATTTTTTATAAACTTGCCTTACCGCAGCATACAACGATTGTTACGATTAAAATTGGCATAAAGCAACCATTCAACGCAAGTTGCACACATTTATTTTTTTACATAAAAAATGTGAAGATTAACAAGTTATAAAATTGGCATTTCAAAACGTGGCATACTGGAAAATTCGAGGCGGATGCTCTTCAAACCTGGTCAGGTAGATTACAAAAATTGCCTTATAAGGACTTATACACAAAGATTTCCAAACATGCTAACATTTGTATTACAAGTTTTATCTAGTCAGAAGATTCCGAGGAGTCGCTCTCTTCGGAATCCGATGACTCACTATCACTAACAACAATGTGAGGAGGACGAAGGTCGGGGGAGACGAGCTTCCAAAAAATGCCTAAGTTGTACTCGGGGTATTCTGCATGAATTTGGGTGATCAGCCCTGCTCGGGTTGTAGCATCTCGAGTGTTGAGATTGTCCGTGCACTTGGCCGCATAGGCATTCACAGTTTTTTCTTTCTCCTCCTCAACTCGTTGAGGAAAATCTTCAATTCTCTTTACTAAATTTTTTTTGTCCTCCATAACAACCTCGTAATCAGCAAAACAATCGTTAAATCCCTTGCATGCAAGATGGTGAGCTTTCTGGAATTTTGTAAGAAGTTTCTCTTGGTCCCCCGTCTTCTTTTGGTAAAGATCCCTCTCCTCCTGGCAGCATTTTTCGAGCATAAGGACGTAACTTTCAGAGGCAGACAGTCTTTCAAAAATTGCGTCTGCTTGACTCTCTAAAATAGTGTATTGTTTATTTGCCTCTTCAAGTTGAGAGGAAGCAAGGGAAGCCTTGAACTTATAATGGTTTTTTCGGTCTTCTAGATGTTGCATTCTTTTTCCCATGTTGATAGAAGCATAAAGAAGGTTGCGAAGACTTAGTGAAAAGTCATCGTGCTGAGGAATTTCGAATGAGCTGGAAGGCGAGTCGAGTGCTGTGGGGTCAAAATCTGAAGACTCACCAGTTAGAATATTGAGATCAACATATTGAGGAGGATCACTTCGGGGAACTGGAAGATGTGCTAATGTAGGAGAATTTTCGATTGGAGAGGGACTTGAAGCCTGGGTAAGAGGAGAATTGAATGTCTGACTTGAATTTTCTCTAGCTTCTTTTTCAGGCTGAATTGACACATCTTGGGTCTCAGTGCCTTGGGCAATTTCTTGGACATCATCCTGTGTTTTAGCGTCCTCGGATAATTCTTGGATGGGTTCCAAAACAACCTTTTTATTGCCTTATTTTGTCTTTTTATCTTTTTTCTTGCTAGGGTGGACAGATTTCTTTATAGGGGAAATCGAAATGGGTGCAACAATGTTTACCGAAGAGGAGGGCTCCTGATTAGCAACTAACCCTTCAAAGTCTGACTAAAGGTCTTTTGTGGAAACTTCCTCGTCGGATTCACCAAGGTGACTTTTGGCACGAGAGCGTTTCGGAAGATAGATGACTATATCTTTCTTGGTCACTCGATCCAGAATTTCTTGTTGAGAGGGAGGGGTCATCAATTCGTTTATGGTCAACCGGTCAAGGGGATTCAGCCTCTAGAGTCGACTTTTGGCCAAGTTGTTGTTCATAAAGCACATGCGGAATTTGTTTTCCCAATTTTCTTTGGCCCACTTGCTGAGTTTGGTGAAGACGGTGGTGGCACTCTCTACGTAGTCTGCGTATGATTTTGAAATTTCGGTCATAACTACAAATGTTTTTAAGTTAGTACGTCTTTATCCGAGGATGAAAGATAAAAAAAGAAGTAAATGGACTTACATTTGTTTGTCCACAAGAGAGACAGATTGTGTGGATTTGAAGGAGTCGATTCCGATCCTGTCTCCCAATGGCCAAAGAAGTAGGCAAATTGTTGCCTCCATTTTTTATCAGCTTCTAGCAAGTCTTTCAATATTTTTTGCCCTCGACCAGAAGTTAATGAATAAAACGGGAAAACGGATTCTTTGTTAGGCCATATAATCCAATGAGCTCTTCTAAGGAAAATTCGTTGCCCGAAATCCTCGAAGCCATGATACATGCCATGAGTGTGAACCACATATTTGGACCGGCTTGTGAAGGGCAGAGGTTGATCTTGGAAAAGTATTCAATAAAAATGGTTCTAAGGGATACCTTAACCCCAAGTTCATAATTTCTGTGTAAACAACTAACTCATTATCCCTAACTGATAAAGGAGTCTCAACTTCCGAGGGGAATCTAATGTCGATGTACGAGGGGATGCACCATCGGGTCCTCAGTATGGGCTCCTCCGAAGGCAAAAAGTACTTATAAGATATGTTGTGAAGTGCAACCATATGTTTGTTTTCGATTTCTCGAATGTTGTTTCCTGCAATGGCATCAAGTTCTAAAGGAAGAGTGATGTCTCCCTTAGATTTAGGGGCGATCCGACGAGCTTGTTCTTCGGACATTGTTGGGGGAGTGATAATCATTCGACTAGAAGAACCCGAGGGAAGGTCAATGGCTTTACTCTGCTCTGCAGTAGAATCGATTGAGTTTCTGGCTCAGGATTATCCGAGGCAATTTCTTTCCCTTTATTAGCCAAGGATTTGTTTCGCATCGCTTGAAGATCGTCTTCGATAATGGTGGTTCTTCCTGGGGAAAATCGAGGGCTCCCGGTTGCCGTTATTGAAGGGGTGGCTGGAAGGCTCGATCCAGAAGTGCCGGTTTTCAGAGGAGGATTTTCAACTATTAAAGCCAAAGTGGGCTCTGGGGTTTCCGAGGGAGTTTCTTTGGCACGCTTGTGTTCCTGAGAGTTCTTTTTATCCTTATGATGTATTTTCCTCTTACCGGAAGAATGATTATGGTGTCTATCTTTACCCATGAGTTCGAAGGGGCTGAGATTGGAAGCTTGAGTTTGTTGCGAGATTTCGAAGGGTATGATAGCAGCAGAGTTTTTCGATGGAGGCCAGGAACCGTCGAACGTGGTGACAAAAGGTTGGGGTTAAGGTTCAACGTATTCACCAGCAGCAACTCTCTCTTGAATTTTTTTACTAATTAAAAGCCACTCTGGAATCCGACGAGGTTTATAAGCCAGCTTTCTCTCTCTAGAAATTTTAGAACGAAAAGTTTGGAGTGTAAGTGAAGGAGATCAGTATTTATAGAGGAAGATAGGGCTTTCAGGGTAAGATAGGCCTCGACACATTTTCCATTGTTTGCCTAGGGGTGTTATGGGTAACATAGGTACAATTATGTTGATTCGAAAAAACGAGGGAGAAGATGAAGAGGCAATCAAATGATGAAAAGTATTGGGAACTGGGATAAGATCTCTAAAGAGATTTGGTGACAAGGAATTACGACTAATGACGTCATGAAAAAGGTGGAAGTTTGTTGATTGAGGTATGAAAGTTCGCACTGATAGTTTCAATGAGTCCAATCCTTCCAATTTATTAGCCAAGTATGGGAGGCTATATAATGTCGAGACAATTAATTCCGATGAACAAAATTGATGAGAGGCATGGTTCAAGCTTTGCTAAGACATTTCAAGGATTGGGGGGCTACTGATCAGTATTGCAAGAGAAGGCATTTTTTGAAGATGTATTGTTCGAGAACAGTTAAAGAGTAAAAGATATTCGAAGAGTAAAAATATTCGAAGAGAAAAGATATTCGAAGAGGAAGGCTGTTCGAAGAGGCATTTTGTATTCAAAGAAGTATTATCAAGGACAGATAAAGAGTATAAGATATTCGAGGAAGTGCATTTTCGAGGAGAATTAAAACAAACAAGATGAAATTCAGAGATGTATTCACAGTCCCAGTAAACATATTTTTACTAGGACTGGGGGGCTACTGATGAGGAAGAATAAAAGATGTATGGGAAAATTGTAAGGAAGTATTTTTATTGAGAAAGTATTGTAAAAAGTACAATAGAAATAGTTATTATGAATAAGTGAGGAAATATAGGGACTAAATGTGTAATAGGTAGGAATTAAAGTGTGTAGGATCCATTATTATACTATAAAAAGACCACACACGAGTTGATGATTGATTAATATAATATTACTTTATCTTTCTACTTAGTCCAGCTATCACTTTCTCTCTCTAGAAAGAGGATTGTCACATAGGATTCTTTTCACTATTTGGCCCCCAAATATTGACATAACACAAAATCATCTTTTGAGCTAGTTTCTAAGGGCATGGCTATAATGAGACCCCATTTGGCTATAATGAGACCCCAAATTCAGATTTTTTTTTTCTTCAATGTGAAATGTCCATTTTGCCATTCACTTATAAGTCACAATTTTGAACCAAAAACCAACTTTTCTCCAACTACTCTCTAGAGCTTTCTCTCTCTAAAACTACCTAAAATCTCTAAAAAATCATGGATTTGAGTGATTGGAGTGAAGGATTCAGCTGCAACCTTGATGATTTCGCATCGGAGGAAGAAGAGCCGTTGACGGACCATTTAGATACCCAAAATGAGGTATTTTCCGAAATTTTTCGAGTCAGTGCGAATATAGCGGTGGTACCGCTATATTTTTGATGAACTGCGAACTGGGGATTCGCAGTTCGTCCTTAATTGCGAACTGCCCGTTCGCGCAATCCCCAGATGGGCGAACGGGCCATTCGCAAAAACGCCTGATGGACGAACGGCCCGTTCGCGAAAAATCCAAACCCACGAACGGGCTGTTCGCAATTAGGCTGAATTTTTGAGTTCGAAATTCGCAATGTTGCTGAATTTTCGAATTTGTAATTCGCAATTTTGTTGAATTTTCGAATATGAAATTCGCAAAAATGACCTGTTTTGGAATTTATATGATCATGTAGGTATAAATATGTTCTTATATAATTGCATGAATGAACTATGTAGGAACCCGGTCCACCGCCATGTTCGATGGCCGATTACACGAAAGTGTTTAGTACGGACACTTATTACACCAAAGCCGATTTGGTTGATTGGGTCGAGTCCGAAAGCATAAAGCTAGGATTCATTTTGGTCCGGAGTAAAAACGACGACGGTACAAAAAACATGAAAACTCCTAGGATATATTTTAGGTGCGAGAGGCATGGGGTTTACAAACCTAACCCCAAACCGGGGTATGTTAAGAAGCGCCGAGAATGTTCATCGAAAAAATGCGGGTGTCCGTTCTACTTAAGAGGGAGTCCGATCTCAGAGCTACCGGGTTATTGGAAAGTGGTTGTGCTAAACGGGAAACACAACCACGATCCATTTTTGCACTTGGACGGTCACTCTCGGGCCGCTAGACTAAAAATCGAAGAACAATTGTTCGTTCATAGTCAAACGGAAGTCGGTTCTCGACCGAGAGAGATATATCGCGGGTTGAAGATTAAAGACCCGTAAAATGTATCAGGCATGCGCACGATATACAACATGCGGCAAAAACATGATTTGGTTGATAAAGCGGGCAAGACCCAAATGCAATACTTGTTTGCTAAGTTAAAAGAACACGAGTACTATGTTTGGGAGCGAAGTTGTGAAGCAACGGACGAGATCCTCGAGTTGTTTTTTGCACACCCTAAAAGCATCGATTTCATGCGCACGTTTTCTCAAGTTCTTATAATGGATAGCACGTACAAGACTACAAGGTATAAGATGCCTTTACTTGAAATAGTGGACCAAACTTCGACGAAGAAGACATTTTGTGTTGCTTTTGTTTTTTGAGTTCCGAGAAACAAGAGAACTACACTTGGGGGTTGAGTGTTCTAAAGATGGTGTTGACGAACAACAAGTGCCCATTACCTAACATCATTGTCACCGATAGGGAGTTGGCTTTAATGAATGCTATCGACGATATATTTCCGGACGCAACTCATATGCTATGCACTTGGCATATTGGTAAGAACGTCACCTCTTACGCTAGAAAAGTTTTACCGAATGTGGAAATGGCCGATGAGTTCGGGGAATATTACCAAAAGGTAGCCTATTCGGCCACGCTCGAAGACTATAACAAAAACCTTGCCGATATGCACCACACGTTCGCATTTTGTCCATTGGCTATCGACTACGTTATGAAGCAATGGATTGACGAATATGGACACAAATTCCTCAACATTCACACGAACAAATTTAAACATTTTGGCAACCAAACTAGCAACCGGTGAGTTATATTTCCATCTCCACCCATTTTTTTTAAATATAAAGTGTTAGAAATCTAATGTATTTTATCTCATGTTGTAGGGCGGAGAGTGCTCACTCTAGCCTCAAGCGGGCAATTGGTAGTAGTCTATGCACGTTCGAACAATTTTGGAAACATGTTCATGCGCACCTATCCGCTCAACACTCTAACATTTTCGAGTCATTCGAGCGTAGTAGGTATCATCCAAGAAACTCAACTAGGGGGCCTAACGAAACCATCTACAAGGATGTCAAAGGTGAGCTTTCATCTCAAGCCATAGAACTAATAGAGGAAAATCTCGCAAAGTCCTTGAAAATATGGTTCACACCCGGAGTGTGTGGGTGTGTTATTAGGACAACTCATAATTTACCATGTGCATGCGAATTAGCTTTGATTTATAAAGAAGGAAGGGCGGTTAGAAAAGATGAGTGTGATGTCTATTGGAGTACGTTAAGGATCAAACCTAATGAGGAGTTTGATACCGAAGACGAGCTCACTAGAAAAATCTCCTTAATAGGTAGCACCATCCGAGGTTACGGGCAACACATCCAAGACCACATTATAAATAGGATGATGCAAATCCTAGATCCCGCTAGAAGTCATGTTTTGGAACCTAAGGAGCCGGTTGTTACTAAGGGTAGGAAAAAAGCCGGTCGGGACAAATCAACTCAACGGGACCCTAGCGAGTGGGAATACAATGGAAGTCTAGGCGCTAGCACTCCCAGCACGATAGGTAGCACGGCTACATTTCTACCGCCAAAAAACAAGACGAAAGAAAAAGCGAAAACCAAGGCTCAACCGAAGAAAGATAAAGTGCCTCGACCGAAAAAATCATCAAAGGGAAAAGATTTTAGCGGGTACGAGAGTTGGTTTCCTAGCTATTTGCATGACTACATTTCTAGCGTCGAAGACGTCTCTCCCGACGGTAATTGCGGATTCCGAGCCGTTGCTTTGACGGTATACGGTAAATCCGATTCATGGGACCAAGTTAGACGGGATTTGATCGGCGAATTGCAAAACGAACGTGAGCTATGGGAGAGAGTGTTTGATGGATCACAAAGTGTAGATAACCTTGTGAGAAGGTTGAACGTTTTTCGAATTGTATGGTGCCGGTACTAGGCATTGGATGACGTTACCCGATTTAGGGTTAGTGATAGCCACTAGATACCAATGTATCGTATACCACATTTCACTCCACCAATCGTACACTTATCTACCGCTACGTGGTGTGCCTCCTCGATCATGTCCTAACCTCGAAATTGGTATAGGTTTCGTTCATGGTAACCATTTCGTCAAAGTAAGTTTACTACAGTGTGTTTCAATATTTTATATTATTTTCGTGACCCAATATTTATCTACCTTTTATTTGTGTAGGTTGTGTTGGATTGACCACTTCCCGAAATATATCCTACTTGGTTTCCGTTTCGTACGGATCATAAAGTGACCGGTTGGGCAATACCGCTCGACAAGAGATTGAACAAACATAACCAAATAAAGCCCGCGCAACCATCGACCGCACACGAAGAGCCACCACGTATCTTCGATTTGAATGAAGACTAATAATTTTATTATGCATTACGTGTATAACCGAACTCCGTTGTGTCTACGAATATTTTTAGAACTTTCACATTGGTTTGTAATCGATACTGCCACGTTTTATTTATTTTTAAAATTCCATTACTTATAATTGTTGTAAAAACAAGTTGCACACCACAAATAAATTGCTAGTTCCCCATAAAATTACAATTTTATCCAAAAAAGTGTGAATTTTTTTTAAATTTCGGCCCAGTTACGGATTTGCGAACGTTGTACGCGTGATTTGGCTCAAATTGCGAACTCCCACCACTACGATTTAGCAAAATCGCGAAGTGTGGGTTCGCAATTTTGCCCAATTTCATGGGCCTGCATTCGCAAATCCGGCGTTTTACAAGCACCTGAGTTCGCAAGACCCTCTGGAAATTTTGTTTTTTCAACTTTTTGTGACCTTAACGACTCCAAAACTGATATTTCCTTTTACCAACATCAAACATTAGTCAAGTGGCCCTAATGATTAGAATTTTGCGGAAAAAAAAAACTCAAAAAAGTTAAAAAAAAACGACATCGAAGTAGCCTAAAATGGTCACATTTTGTGACCTTAACGACTCCAAAACTGATTTTTGTTTTTACCAACATCAAACATTAGTCAAGTGGCCCTAATGTTTTGAATTTTGCGGGGAAAAAAACTCAAAAAAAATTAAAAAAACGACATCGAAGTAGCCTAAAATGGTCACATTTTGTGACCTTCCCGACTCAGAAACTGATTTTTCTTTTTACCAACATCAAACATTAGTCAAGTAGCCCTAATGATTAGAATTTTGCGGGGAAAAAAAATTCAAAAAAGTTAAAAAAAAACGACATCGAAGTAGCCTAAAATGGTCACATTTTGTGACCTTTCCGAATCAAAAACTAATTTTTTTTAAACTGAATTTTTTTAAAACCTCCAATATTAATTGTGATTTGAGGTATAAGATAAGATATATGAACCGACTAAAAACTACTTAAAAGTAGGATAGCGTTGTCAGACATGTAAGGATAACGTAATCTGGATGGGCGACTAATGTGGTGACACATAATATATACAAAAATACACACATATAGAAGTTAATTATTACAACCCACGTTGTTTAAATCAGGGTCTCATTATAGCGAAAAACAACATTGCATTCGAAATAGTATGAATTGAGCTATAATGAGACCTCATCCAAATACTAAACGCCCACCAAAATTGACTCGCCTCCTATAAAATGGGACATAACAACCCATAATATGCAGCAGATAACCCCTAGTGGCGCACTTTACATCACTATCAGACATGTTCTCATCTTTATATCTACGTACCATGTACTGCTCGCGTAAAAACTGTAAACGAACAGATCTACCATTACCCCCCTTGTTACGCCCTAACTCATACCTAAGGTCATCCAAATCTATGCCTAATGCACTAGAATACCAAGCCTCACGCTGTCCATTACTAGGAAAAGACTGAAGTACGAAATCATCACTTGTGACCGGGAGACCAGTGCTGACGTGGACGTCGTCTAGCGTAACCGTCATCTCACCGAAGCTAAAGTGAAAGTTGTTTGTCTCCTAATGCCACCTCTCCAGGAAAGCATCTACAAGATGAACGTTGGTATTCCAACGCTCCAACGCATCTACCAGTGGGCCGAAACAAGTCATCATAACCTGCTCCCTTACCCTGTGCTGCCCAGCAAGACCCCACGCACGGTGGGTACCGTACATAGAGTAGCACCGCGAGTACCGGCGAGACTACATAAGATATAAACAACTTAGAAATAATACAAAAGAACATATAAACGTACTTTAAAACACATCATTACTTACCTCTCCAGCAAAGACGTGGTAAGCCTCGTGCTGTGCATACTCTGGATATAGACCAGGTACGTGAGGGTTCACCCTCCGAAATAACAGGTCGAATGTAGCAAACCCCTGGGATAGAACGGGGGCCGGAGTGGAAGCGCTAGGCCTACGCCTAACCGACCGTGACCGTGACACAAGCTCAGAGTGCTCTCCATCATCGCTCGAGCCTGCTGAATGTCGAACTGGTGTCTCATGTTTGCGAGGCATGCTGAAATACAACATATAAATTGTTAATAAATATGGGATACAAACTATTTCGTAAAACAAAAAAAAATACAAAAAACTCTATAAATTGAGAAATTGCGAACTGGGTGTTTGCAATTTCACCAAAATTGCGAACTGGGCGTTCGCAATTTCTCAAATTCCGAAATTGCAGAAATTGGCAATTTGCGAACTGGGCCTTCGTAGCCCGTGCAAAATTGCGAACGGGTCGTTCACGATTTTGCACGGGTTGCGAAGGCCCAGTTCGCAAATCGCGATTTCCAGAACCTTCACCCCCAATTCCCAAAATCGAACCCAAATCCCCAAAACCCAACCCCAATTCATCATGCATGGTACCAAAACGATCCTACTGAATCGACTAACACGAATCAGAAGTTTTTTTTCAAAAAAAACGACTAAATATACATGGAAATCCGACTTTTTATCAAGAACACTAAACTTTAAAAATCACTAAAAATACTAAACTAAAATGCATAAAAATTACATGGATATGTAAAGGATTCGTACCTTAAGCTGTTTGTGATGTTGGATTTGATAAAACTTGTTGTTTTGATTTCGAGTTTTTTGGTGAGTTTGAGAGAGAGTAGAGAGAGAAGAGAGAAAAGAGAGAAAAGAGAGAAAATGGGCTGAAAATAAGGGTTTTATATCAAGGGTAAATGTGTCTTTTTTCGGGTCTCATTATAGCCAAATGAGGTCTCATTATAGAAGGGTCTCATTATAGAAGGGTCTCATTATAGCCAAATGAGGTCTCATTTTAACCTTGCCCATTTTCTAATTCATCGATAGTAATTTCTTCCAAACCGTAAGTCTAAATCAAAATTTAATCTTTCAAAATAAACCTTAGATAACCCTGACAATGTATAAAAAAATCAGCAAAAATAATATCATTTATTATTAAATCCGAAAATCAAAGAAGTGATAATTCACCGTCTTTCTCGTGTGTAATGTAACTTTGTCTCCTCTCGTAACAACAAAAACAATCAATAAAAAGACTATATTGGGCATTAAGTTATAAAAATTTGTGTAATAGACATTAGGTTATAAATTAGGCCCACTTCAACTATTTAATAATCAAAGTGCATGGGAGTGTATCAAACTGTAGCACAATAACCCATTCAACCCTAGATACAATACTTTCCGGTTATTTGGATGGACCCTAACAATATAACCCTAAACTCTGTTGATCTAAGTGAAATAAATAGGTAATTGGATATGCTGTGTATATCCTGGGCAAATATATTTCAAAACTCTCAAATATATTTGCCTTTTTCACTTTGTTTCTCCTTTGAGCTGTACACGAATCTCAATCTTTCAACACATTCAAGAACATTCTATAAATCTTTTATGTCAGAGCATGGCATATTACAGCATCTTATTGATATCATGAGGTGAATGTGAGTCTAGAGAATAAACCTACGTACGATATAGTATATATCCATTATAACAAAAAGCATTGTACCATTGCATATGCTGTTTGTAGAATGGTATAAATAGCAAAAATAAAATGATGTCTGTAAACAAGGCACGTGGTGCAGTTGCATTACCGGGCAAGATCTTTATTGGCAGGCAGTTCTATTACTCGCTTGATCGTCAACCTAATTGAACTCACTGCCAAAGGAGATTTGCCCCGCAATACTTCTGTATCATTTGTTGTCCATCCATAAACAGCCTCTAACATTTGTGCGTGTGCAAATACATATATATACCTTTCTTCAAACGCCGTGCAATGTGATTTTGCATTTTGATTCATTGTTTATTGTAATCCCAACATAAACCCTATTAGAAGTGAAGTGGATCAAACTGAATGAAAACATATTCATTATATATTAGCCAACGGACTACTTAGTTTGAACGCAATACCTGCGAAACATTTGAAATATTTCATGTCATACCAACTGAACTAAGTAGGTTAATAACTAAGTACAGATCCTACTTCTAACTTCATTCTTACACTGCAAAATCTTGGATCTGATGATTACTACAGGTTAAGTTAAGAACAATCCCTAGGACCTTAAATGATGTCGAAGGATAGTTAACTTATCTGTGACTGTTGAAAAAAACCGGACCAAGATGAACACTTATTACATCATCAACGAGGAATTCGCACACTTATTAAAAAATAAACATAAAGAATTCCAGTGTAAACAAAATTGTACCTGAGTACAAAAAGATTGCTGATAAAATATTTTGTTAGTTTTCGCCTAAACTAAATTAAATTGTGTGCCATTTTCTTGATTGTTCCGTTCACTTCAGCTAGCTTTTAGGTTTTCTGTATTTTATACCTTTTTCTGGTATAATTACATGATTAAGGAGCTCTTGGTAGACACGAAAGGTAGTGACATATGCAGAGAAGCCTTTTTTTAAGCATTAAAGAACATGCTAGAGAATCATCGATTAGAAAGCATATGTTACAGCCTATTCTGTAAGAAATACTCTACAGATTTCTTAATTAAATCATCGTGTAATAATGCGGAATAAATACTTACAGGATGTAGACATTCTTTGATCTCCGTGATCCTTTGCTAGGTTATCGATTCTTCTAAGAGATGGCAACCAAAACACACTTTTGTAATTGATTCGAAGGAAGAATCAATTTGTTTTTCTTAAAGGATTTTTCTCTCTGTATTTGATCTCGTGTCTTTTAAGAATGAGGAACTCATTCTTATATAGAACTGAAGTGAGAAAACGGTTCTTCTCTTTTAACCGTCTGTAACTTCCAGACGGTTACGTAATGAAGACCAGTCCTTATTAAATTTCCATTCTTAGGGACCATAACCCGGTATTATTTTGTTTTACAAAATAACCCCAAAACTTTACGTTTTGCTTAAGTTGTTTATTTCCGAATCCAATCCTTCACAGTATTCGGAATTAAACCTGGTATCTATACAATTACCTCCATGATACATATTTTATCTACTAGTCCATTCTTTTCTTTATGATTAATTTTATTGAACTAATATTAACGATAGTTCGATACATCGATAAAATATGTGACGGTCCAACTTAATAGAGAAATTCCAACAATCTCCCACTTGGATCATCATATGCTACTATAGGATGCATCCACTTAATGAACGTTCTTAATTTCTATCGTCACATAGATAACCTTAACAATCCTGTAAATGACCATTAACGACATAGGACTAAAGTCATCATCAATGCATTTCAAGCCGCAAATAGATGCATCAGTAATCACGATATCGCAACAATCAACTACATGGATCTATCATGGTGCATAGCATAAGAATAATATGAAATGCAATCTTACATAACTATTCTTAACTAGTCCCACTTAATTGGAGGTCTACTTACAGCAGAGTACGAGTAATCAAAGTTTAGAGCACACTGAAAATTTATATATAAATATGTTTGCATTAATGACCTTAAGTTCGCGAATATCATAATACAAACAAATTTAATAGCTTAATACAAAGTCCCAACTAAACTAACAATCCTCTAAGTACACAACACCCATGTTAATGGTATGTTCAATAAAAACTATAGGTACCAATTCCTTCGTAAGAGGATCTGCTAACATCGAGTTTGTCCCTATGTGCTCCACACTGATTTGACCACTCTGTACTCTCTCTTTAACAGACAGGAACTTGATATCTACATGTTTGGACTTAACTGAGCTCCTGTTACTGTTTGAATACTGAACTGCCGAGTTATTGTCACAATATAATCTAAGGGGTCTTTCTATCCCCTCTACGATTCGCAGTCCCGTGACAAAATTGCGCAGCCAAAGCGCCTGATTGGATGCCTCGAAACAAGCAACAAATTCCACAGCCATAGTGGAAGATGCAATGAGTGTTTGTTTAACACTTTTCCATGATATTGCACCTCCCGTTAAAAGGAATATAATGCGTGAGGTTGAACGACGAGAATCCTCACATCCAGCGAAATCCGAGTCGGAATACCCTGTGACCTCCAGTTTATCCGACTTCTTATATGTTAACCTGTGATGCTTTGTTTGTTGCAAATACCAGAGAACTCTTTTGACTTCTTTTCAGTGTTCCATCCCCGGATTACTTACGTATCTCCCTAACACACCCACCACAAAAGCAATATCTGGGCGTGTACAAACTTGAGCATACATCAGACTTCCAACAGCCGAAGCATATGGAACCTTTTGAATTTCATCAATCTCAAGTTTTGTCTTTGGGCATTGCTTAAGGCTAAACTTTTCACCTTTTGATATAGGGGTTTCCTTTCCTTTGCTGTTAGCCATCCCGTAACGTTGTAACATACTCTCAATATACGCCTTTTGTGATAAACTCAAAATTCCATGGGATCGATTCCTATGAATTTGAATTCCTAACACAAATGATGCATCACCAAGATCTTTCATATCGAATTTGTCCGAATGAAATTTCTTGGTCGTATGTAACAATTCTTTATCGTTCGTAGCCAATAATATGTCATCAACATACAACACTAGAAATATGAATTTACTCGCACTGAACTTTTGACACACACAATCCTCCACTGAATTTATCTCGAAACCAAATGAGATAATAACTTCAAAGAATTTGTGATACCACTGTCGAGACGCTTGCTTGAGACCATAAATAGATTTCTTCAGTTTGCATACCGTCGACTTTGGATCACCAGAGACAAAGTTTTCAGGTTGTAACATATAGATCGTTTCCTCAATGTCTTCATTAAGAAAAGCGGTCTTTACATCCATTTGATGGAGCTCAAGGTCGAAGTGTGCAACTAATGCCATGATTGTTCGAAAAGAATCCTTCAAAGAAACTGGAGAGAAGGTTTCTTTAAAGTCAATCCCTTCACGTTGAGTAAAACCCTTAGCTACAAGTCGCGCTTTATGCCTCTCCACATTACCCTTAGAATCCCGTTTGGTTTTAAAAATCCATTTACAACCAATCGGCTTCTTTCCGTCAGGTAATGGAACAAGCTCCCATACCGCGTTATCTTGCATTGATTTAAACTCTTCGTTCATTGCTTTAATCCATAAGTGAGAATCAGAACTTTTCATGGCTTCACGAACACTTAAAGGATCGTTTTCTATTGAACCATAAAATTCTTCATGTTCTTGAAGATACACTATATAGTCTGAAGATATAGCGCTCTTTCTTTCTCTAGTAGATCTACGCAAAGGCATAATTTCATCATTTTGCACCTGAACTTCTTGAGGAGGTAGAGTTTGTTCTTCTTGAACAACTTCATTTTACTCCATTGGAACAACATCCATAGGAGGAAGATTAACATCATCTTGAGTATCTATATGTTCTAACGAATCTGAAGTGATGATTGGCCTTCTAATTACCATATCATCATCTGACACTATAGTATCATTGTTAGAACCTTCATTAATCACTATTGATTCTTCCTCAAAATGAATGTTCGTTACTAAATTCTTCCCCCCAAACTCTATATCCTCAAAGAATTTCGCTGTACCCGTCTCAAATATATTCTTTGTGGAAGGATCAGAAAACTTAAAACCCCTACTCTGCTCGAGATATCCGATGAAATAACTACTAATCGTTTTGGAGTCCAATTTCTTTTTATTAGGCCTATAAGGCTTCGCTTCAGCTGGACATCCCCAAACATGTAAATGTTTTAAACTAGGTTTACGCCCAGTCCAAAGTTCATACGGTGTCTTAGTAGTTGCTTTCGTCGGAACTCTATTAAGTAGGTAGGTCGCACATTTTATTGCTTCTCCCCAGAGTGATATAGGTAATGTAGAATGACTAATCATACTTCTTACCATATCTTTCAATGTACGGTTTCGTCTCTCAGATACTCCATTCATGTTAGGCGAACCCGACATCGTATACTGATGGACTATGCCACACTCTTCTAGGAACTTTGCAAATGGTCCATGACGTTGTTCACCTGAACCATCATATCTCCCGTAGTATTCACCACCACGGTCCGATCTGACGCACTTAATGTCTTTACCAAGTTGTTTTTCAACTTCGGTCTTAAAGACTCTGAACTTGTCAATGGCCTCTGATTTTTCGTGAATGAGATATAGATACCCATATCGTGAAAATTCGTCAATGAAAGATATAAAATATCGTTGGCCGTTCCATGATGCTGTAGGGAACGGACCACAGATGTCTGTATGTATCAAATCCAAGACCCCTTTCGCTCTGTATGCATCTACTCGTTTTACTTTGGTCTGTTTTCCTTTTATACATTCAACGCAAACGTTGAAGTCTGGAAAAACCAGTTCACTTAATAAACCTTCTGAAACAAGCTTTTCAATTCTATTTCTAGAAATGTGACCTAATCGCTTGTGCCAAAGTTTTGCTCATTTTTCCATTTTACAATTTAGTTTTCCGGGTACATCTACATTCATTATCTCTTTGTGATCCTTTATAGTATCCAATAAATACAAGTTATCATTTGCTATTAACTTTCCAGAACCAACAACATTACCATGTAAATAAAGACATAAACTTTCATTTCCAAATAGACAAGAATAACTTAATTTGTCCAACAACGGAAAGGAAATTAAGTTCCTTCGAAAAGAAGGTACATACAATACGTCTTTTAAATACAAAAAATGTCTGCTGGTAAGCAACAAACGAAAATCACAAATAGAATGAACTAAACACGAACTGCCATCATCTGTATAGATGGATGTTTCACCATTACTCAGGCTTCGGTTTCTTATCATACCCTTTGGCTTTCATCATAGCCCTCCATTTTTCACATTCTTTCTTAAAGTGCCCCGGTTTCTTACAATGGAAGCAACGCCCTTTACCAGACGTACCCTTATGCTTCTTTTGTCCCGAACCGGATGCATGTGCATCTGAACCTTCATACTTTCTCTTGATTCCCTTATCCACTTGAGCTTTCACCATTTGCACTTCTGGATGTTCTTGCTTCATCTTTCCTCCTCTTGCGCTGCCTGAGAGATGAGCTCGTTGAGAGTCCATTTCTCGCGCTGACAGTTATAAGAAGTTTCGAAGTTCTTATACAGAGGAGGGAAAGAGTGAAAAGCAAAGCTTACCACAACATCTTCTGGAAGGTCAATCTTAAGTGCTTTCAATTTGGAAGCGATGTTTGACATTTCCAAGATGTGCTCACGGACAGTCCCTTTGCCACGATATTTCATAGAGGCTAGCTTAATAAGCAGCGTCTTAATCTCTACTTTATCGTTCTTGGCAAAACATTTCTCTACCTCTTCGAGAAACATATTCGCATTAGTGATCTCAGGTGGAACTGCACCACGGAATGCTAATGGAATTGCTTGCTTCATGATCCCTAGACTTATCCTGTTCGACTTTTCCCACGCCTCTGACTATTTCTTCTCCGTAGGAGAAGTGTCATCGGTCAGAGGTTTAGGTTCATCGACCCTTAATGCTAAGTCGTAATCATGGCACATCAAGTGCAGCAACATATCTTCTTTCCACAACTCAAAGTTGCTCCCATTAAGTATGAGTGCCTTTTTGTCTTCGGGGTTATAGAGATACGAATTTGCTAACATAACAAACAACAAACAATAAATAGCCAAAAACATCACTTAACATATAATCTCCATAGTATTTAACAAATAAACATAACATAATAAAAATACTCTTACAACATCAATAAGATACCTTTGGGCAAGCATATTAATTTGTATATGTATGAGTTTGAGCATAATTAATGTTGATCCTACTAATTGACTTAAATAATAAAATCTTCCTTTGGGCCGATTTTCCTAGTTCAATTGTCTTAATGATCAATTCACAAATAAATATCTCGTGTCTAAGATTAACTATGTCAAACATTAACCTTCCTTTGGGCCGATTAAAATTTACATACTTGTCAATCATAGACTTGTCAAAACTCTAAAATAATTAATTCAACAATAGGGATCACTTTGGCAATATATTGAATCATTAATTATTTATCCAAGTTCGGACAACTTAAAACATGCTAATTATTTCGAAAAATACTATACGACTACCTATTAACTTAATTTCCAAACTATTTTGTAGTCTACGTATAAATTTAATCGACTTAAATTTACACCTTAAATTTATTATATTATAATATATATTTATTCATATATATAATATAATATATCTGTAACTATATTATTATTATTATTATTATTATTATATATATATATATTATAATTCTTATTTATATCTGCCAGTCAATTTTATAAGCATGTAGTTAGGTAGTTGCCTACCTTAATACAAAATGCGTCCACTAACTTTGGTTATTAACGCGCGTAATTAATGCACGTGCCACACAACTAACTAACTTCCGTTATTAATGCGCAATTAATGTGCAACTAATGCACGTGCCACACAACTTCTAACTACTGATTAGTAAATTATGTAATGTCCTTTCACTTTCACGTATTCATAACCAATTCACCGAAATTATTTTATATATATATATATATATATATTATAGTATAATACTTAATATACATAAATATACATATAATAATCATATAATTCGGATTTATATATAAAAAATATTATATATACAAATGACCATTCGTGCAATTGCAGTTAACATAAACTTTTCTACAATATTATATCACGTCATACACGTAAACTAATTGTTGGCGTCAACAATTACCGCACGTTCTTTACTTTCGGAGAAAACGAAATTATTTATATATATTAAATAGCGGTTTAATATACACGTTTCGCCGATAATTACGTGTAAATCGATTAACCTTGATAACCGACAAATTCGATTAAATTTAATAGCCACCATGAAGTTAACTTCTTAAATTTCTAGATTCTTAGTTAATGATATTTGATATTTGGTTATTTGCCGGTTAAAAATACGTATTTATGAGTATTTGAATTGATTTGATAGTCAATTAAAAGTATCTTTAAAAATAAGATAGAGAAAATCGGCAAATCATATATGTGTATATTAAATAACCATAAAAGGTTAACCAATTTGCATATTAAGAAGAAATTACGTGTTAGATTGAGTTTATCCTATGACTGTTATTTAATGGGCTTGGAACCACTCCTATGGAGAACCACTACTTCCCATGGTCCATTTGACTTGAGCTTTGACCTGGTGGACCCCCTTAATCATAGAACTGATATGGATAGCTAACTCCCCGAAAATCCCGCGTTTAGTCGATGCAATCTCCCCTTTTTCAATCTGGAATCGCTGTTTTGGCTAAGTACCCAGTCTGGCCCAGTCTGGCCGGCCGCGCCGAGTCTCTGGCCGGCTACTGGCACCATTTACGGCCAGCAGCTCCCAATTGGTTGCTATATCGATCTAAACTTCATTTTCTTCATGCTCATCCATTCCTTTTTCCTCCTATGCTTCCACATTGTCCCTAATGCCCAATTTGTCTGCACTTCAAACGAACCCCTTGCACTTGAACCAAAGTTCCCCCGCTTAATACTTTGTCATCATCGTGCCATGTCGCGCGCCAACTCCAGCTGTCGTGCTCCTCGTCTTAGCCACATTTACTATGCCATCCCTCTTGTCCGTCAAGATTCATTAGATTGTATAGAGAACCTACCGAAGCTCTTTGGTGCACCAAATGAGGTTGCTAGTCTGTGGTCATTGTGGTGCCAATGCGGCCCATCCAGCGACTAGCGCGTGCCAACTTGTAAGGGTCTTACAAACCACCCCCACCGGGTGAGTCCGATGTCCTCATCGGAGCGTCATTCACATGTTGCTTGAGTTCCTCTTCAAACTTCCCTAGGTTATCATGTTCCCACGTTCCCTCTCCTGGGTCTTCTCATTTCCATCGAATCAAAAATCTTCTTTTCTGGTTCAACTTCCTTTCACCTTGTGTGCAAGTCTCTTGGATCTTCTCTACTTCCTTCGTTATGTATATCCGCTCTCCCTTGTTTATACAAAAACGATAAGTCTTCAGGAACCTTCCTTGATCCTCTTGTTTTGCCACTCCTAACGGTGTCCTTGGACGATCTCCCATAGTAACTTCTGTGGGACTTAAACCTGTTGATGAAGAACTGTCAATACTGTAGAAACATTGAGTTGCACCGAGCAACTCCACCCGTTTCCTTTGGCTTGTGGTATCATCATGCCTTAGCAAATCTTCTAAGAGGGCAATGATGCATTTGGTCTGTCCATTCGTCTGCGGATGGTTTGTTGTGTATGTCATCAATTTTGATCCACCTATCCCTCCAGAGATACTTTCCATTGAGGTTGAGATCCATGGCCTCTTAGGAATAAGCAACAACTTTAATAAGCCTGTTTACTTCTTTTTCGCCTTGTCTACTTGGCAATCTAGACAAGTCTTGACATAGTTCGCTACGTCTTGTTCTATCTTTGGCCAATAATACGACCAAGATAAGAGAGTCATCGCCCGCTCCATGTATGGGTGACCAGCCCATTGAGTGCCTCGTGTCTCTCTTGATATTCGGTTCTCGCCGCTGGTTAGCCCCAGCATGCCACCATAGGCATACAGAAAGTTGTTCGTTGGTGGCTTATCGAATGTGGCTTCACACTTTGGACAAGGCTTGACATGGTCCATCATGTCATTTCTAAGTTTTTGCGATTAAAATGATCTAAATAGAAGAGTTACCATCCCTTTTGCATCGATATTCGCATGTTGTGTATTATGCGTCTTCTTTGATAGATCCTTCCGAATAATATCGCTGGTTAGTCCCAGCATGCCATCTGTGACATACAGCAAGTTGCATGTTGCTGATTTTGTCTTGTTGAATGTAAGCTTGCCTTTGCTCCGACAATTCCAAACTCTTTTTGTCTTCAGCAAGTTGGTCAGAGGGCTTCCAACCGTGGAATAGCCTATGATGAACTGGCGATTGTAATTTGCCAAGCCTAAGTAACCTCTTAGGTTCGCCACTTTGTTAGGAGGTATCAAGTCCAAAATATCCTCCTCCTTGTGCTCATCCTTCCGTTTCTGACCTATATTACCAGTTACTTCCCTTAACGTCCCCTTACCCCCATTTACTCGAAGCTCTCCATCTTGTTTCTGCTGAAGTAGACTCATGGCGCCATAAGGTGCCTTGGAAGAGTTGATCAATCCCTTCATTTTACGATTCGGTCGCTCCAATTTCACAAAACATGGACAAGTTTCTTCACTGATGAACATTCCATTCAAATATGGTACCAACATTACCTTGGCTTTCATGAGGAAGTCCATTCCGAGTATCAAATCGAAATCTTCGAGCGACACCACCATTACCTTGCACTGTCCTTGCCATTCGCCAACGCTCAAGTTTGTGATGGCCATTCCACATACTTGTAATGCGTTTGAATTCGCGGCTTTGACCTTTCTTGTGCTCCCGGTTAGTTCTAAGCCAAGTTTCCTAACTTCTCTTGCGGCCAAGAAGTTGTGCGTTGCTCCTGAGTCAAACATTTCTTTGACTGTCTTCCCATTTACCTTCACCATGGTTTGCATTAGCATGCTATGTTGTCTTTGATCATCTTGGGTTATAACGTTAAATAACTGTAGAGGATTGACATATCCATCACTATCCTCACTGTCTGCGGCCAACGCAGCCAATTTTGCACGCTTTGGACAATCGCGTGCACGATGGGCACCGTCGCAAATGAAACATCCCTTTCTTGACTGCGCGGCATCTTCCGTACCATCGTTGTCACCACCATGTTTGGACTTGGTTTTGGGCTTTCTAGTGCTGTCTTTGTTGTCAACTTGGTTACTCCTGTCTGGTTTGCTCTTCTTCGCAGTGGTGATTGAAGAAGGTTGTTGTCTAAAATCCATTAGACCCTCGGGTGCAGCCATGGCACTAGGCAAATCTGAAACTCCTTGCCTGCGTAACTCCGCTTGTGCCCAATTTTGCAATCCTGACAAAAAGTTGAACAACTTGTCCTCCGAGGACATATCTTTAATGTCTAACATTAAAGAACTGAACTCAGTCACGTAGCTACGAATGGATCCAATATGTCGTAGTGACTTCAAGTTCTCCCTTGCAACCCAGCCCGTGTTGCAGGATAGGAATTGATCCTTCAATTCATTTTTGAGTGTAAACCACGTGCGTATCTTGTCACTATGAGCATTGACGTGGTCTTCTAGTCTGGATCTCGACCATAACTTTGCATCTCCAGTTAGGTACATGCTAGAAATCGTCACTTGCTCCGCCTCCGGGATTTTGGCAGCTTGAAAGTAATTTTCAAGATCCCATAAGAAATTTTCAAGTTTGTTTGAGTTCCTTGAACCGTCGAAGGGCTTAGGTTCGGGTATTTTTACCTTTAAAGAACCTTCTCTTGGAGAAGTATTTGAAACAGCCCGTCTAAGTAGTGATACTTCTTCAGATAGCTTTTCAATTCGTTCATTGAAGCAAATCGAGAGGTTGTTTGCGTCTCGAACTACTTTCCTGATGCTTTCATCTATATCTTTCCTCCTGTTGGAATAGATATTGACACCGTTCTGAATTTGCTCCGACAATTCAGAAATATGAACGAACACACTAACTCCATCTTCACTTGGTTCCCCGATTAGGTACTCCAAACGAGAAATTCTTTCCTTCGCGTCGGATAGGGTCATCTTGTCACCTTGTTCTAACACCGGTTAGGTTAGGTATCCTTTCAGTCTGCTTGAACTCGGTCTTCCAAATTGTAGATGCTTCAAAATCCTTTTCGATACTAGATGGTAGTATCGTTTCTTGCTCTGATACTAGTTTCTTGGTATCGTCTTGTGCTCTGATACCAGTTGTCACACGGGAAATTTTTCACTAAGGATTTTTCGCCGTGTGCGGCCTAAAGTGCCTACTTTTGTCTGCCTTCTACCCTATGTCAAAGTGAGTTTGAAAATTTAACACTTAACTCAGATCTGCAAGTAAGTGTTTCAAGAGTTGCACAACAATATATATGAGACAAGACAATAAGATAAAGAACACACACAAGTTTACGGGACTCCGGCCCCAACCTTTACTATATTAATAAAGGAGTAATACCTCCATATATTACAATATTTGTTTACACTCTCAGTACTAAAGCCTAACCTCTCTAGAACTGATCTACAATCTATTTATAGGCAAAGAAATCCTATCCATGACAAGCTTGAAACTACCCACTTCCTTAGTGGAATTAGTGGGTTTAGTGGTCTTGGTGTTTCCTTGAGATTTGGTTGAGCAAAGCTCCTTAAAATTAGGTGAAACTCAACCACTACCTTAGTGTGAGGTTAATTTACCCATTTTCACCTGTTTGCAAGTGCAAAGTTAGTGCCTCCGAATTTGGTGCCATTTTATCCCTCAAATGGGCCAGAATCGGGCCACGGTGGACCAGATTCGGTTCTAACGCAATAAGCCAACCCTTCTTGCTTCGCCCCCTAGCTACTGGATTTTGTCAAGGCTGTTCCTTTGGCTCCATTCTTATGCGTCTGACCGAGTTTGTTCCATCTCTCTCGCCTCTCAGCACCAATCCTCCTTAGACCGTGACACGCCGACTTTCCGTCGTGTCTTTCCTGTTTCATCCACACTTGTATCTTTGTGGCATATGTTCCTCCTCTTTGGTAGTGTCTTTCCCCCATTATAACCATGTCCCTTTAGTAGGGTCTTACAAACCTCCCCCACTAAATTGGTTTGATACCCTCATCGAACCCGCAGTCCTAAGTATGATAAGGATTGCGTTTGATCACCTATGCTTTCTCGATGTTGCTAAACTCAGCCTCTACTGGACTTCCTAAATAATCCCACTACTTGTCCTCCCTGAATTTCTACCTAATCCTAGTTCTAAGATCCATCCTCGAATCCATGCGCTTCCCCTTTTATCGGCTCGTCCTCTGTTGGTTGCCTTGCTACTCGAACCTTGCGCGAACTTGCAACACAAACATATGTTAAGATCAACCTCTTCTCTATTTTTTTTTCTTCATGGGCTTCTTCCTTTATTATAAAACAACACATCTTCCTCCTTTATTGTAATCTAACTCCCTTATTATTCTAGAATTCGTCCTCCGCTGGTCACCTCCCTCCTCGAATCCTTGCGCTGCTCTTATCATAGGCTCGTCCTCTGCTGGTCGCCTTCCTCCTCGAACCTCGCGCAACTTGTTAGATGAAAAGAATTAACTGAGACCCAACAGAATCAATTGTCCCGTGTCCCACCACTTGTAGCTTCCTGCTATCCTCCACTCCTCTCCTTGCACCACTTTTTCCTTTGGTGGCGGCTTGTGCACCACTTTTCCTTTCGGTGGTGGCTTATACGGGCGCTTCCTCGCACACTGTGGGCATCCATAATAGCCCGAGAAAGCCTTGTGGACTTTCAACGTCCTTCTCCTTCTAGCTTCCTCTTCTCCTTCTCCAGAAATCCCGGCTTGCTCCACCCCTTGTACAAGATGTCTCTTGTCCTCCATTGTTGCAATCTTTCGTTTCTTGAAATTGACCGGTTCCTCCTCTCCGTCAAGCAAATTGATCACGTGCACATGACCATCTCCTTCTTGCTTGAATATGGACAAATCAAGTCCATTTACATGTGTGCTACTACACACTCTCCTCCTATGCCTCTTACCATTTTTGAGCGCTTGGTTTCTTATGTCAAGAAACCATTTGGTGTATCCTAGTGCACCAAATTTGTGCGTGCCATTCCTTAGCACAACGCTTTGCATACTTGAAGCCACCTTTGTTCGGTCAGCGGTTTAACATCCCATATTATCTAGCCGTCGTCTTCCCATCGGTCTTCTATATGCCTCCTCCTCCTCGTCAAGAAACTTCGCCGTATTACCTTGGGCCTCTCTTTCTTGCTTGAACAGCCGCCATCTATCTTCTTTTGGCGCATGGTTTCTTATATCTAGAAACCATTTGGTACACTCCGTTGCACCAAAGTTCTGGGTCCTGCTTTTTAGAACAACACCTCTCATAATAGAAGTCTCCTCCGCTCGAACAACATCTTTGCATCCCATTCTACCAATTTGTTGTTGTTGCCTCCATCTTCTATATGCTCCGGGGTGAAGAGTAGTGTAGAGATTGGCCAGCCCCTTCCCTAAGTCCGATATTTCCACTGTCGAACCTTTTCGGCCATCTCCCTCTAGAACTTGTGTACCCATTATCCTATCCCTTCTTGACCTACGGTTTCCTAAGACTCCTCTACCTTTAATCCATCGCCATTCTACTGTATTTGGACTCAAACTCTACTCAAATCCTAACCTATACAGCTACTAATGCTCTGATACCAACTCCTTGGTATCGTTTCTCGCTCTGATACCAACTCCTTGGTATCGTTTCTCGCTTTGATATCAACTCTTTGGTATCATTTCTCGCTCTGATACCAACTCCTTTGGTATCGTTTCTCACTCTGATACCAACTCCTTTGGTGTCGTTTCTCGCTCTGATACCAACTGTCACACGGTCAAAACCACTAGGATATTTTTCGCCTGTGCGGCCTAAAGTTTCCAACTTTAGTCAGCCTTAACTCTCACTAAGATCAACAATTAGTATTTTAGAGGAGATTATTTTAGAAATGAAAACGCACTCAAGACTCTCTTTTGGGACAACCACTCCAGTGGTTCTTATATTTATAAGTAGGATAACGGGTTACACCTTGCACTAGACAATTCTTAGAGAATAACCTTAATTCTCTAGCCTAGTTCTATCTAAAACTACTCTCTCCAACCCACTTATTTCGTGGTTAGGAGTTACATATTTATAGCCTACGAAATCCTATCCATTACAAGCTTGAAACTACCCACTTCCTTAGTGGAATAAGTGGGTTTAGTGGTCTTGGTGTTTCCTTGAGATTCGGTTGAGCAAAACTCCTTAAACTTAGGTGAAACTCACCCACTACCTTAGTGGGAGGTTAATTTACCCATTTTCACCTGTTTTCTAGCCGGCCACTAGCACCATTTACGGCCAGCAGCTCCCATTTGGTTGCTATATCGATCTAAATTTCCTTTTCTTCATGCTTATCCATTCCTTTCGCCTCCTATGCTTCCACATTGTCCCTAGTGCCCAATTTGTCCGCACTTAGCCTTCCACAACTCTCGCTTGACTCCATTTTTTTCTCCATAAGCTCGCCTTCATTCAGAGGCACTAACTTTACCCTTGAAATCAGTTGAAAATGGGTAGATTAACCTCCCACTAAGGTAGTGGGTGAGGTTCACCTAATTTTAAGGAGTTATGCTCAACAAAATCTCAAGGAAACACCAAGACCACTAAACCCACTAATTCCACTAAGGAAGTGGGTAGTTTCAAGCTTGTAATGGATAGGATTTCGTAGGCTATAAATATGTAACTCCTAACCACGAAATAAGTGGGTGGGAGAGAGTAGTTTTAGGTAAAGCTAGGCTAGAGAATTAAGGTTATTCTCAAAGAACTTGCTAGTGCAAAGTGTAACCCGTTATCATACTTATAAATATAAGAACCACCGGAGTGGTTGTCCCAAAAGAGAGTCTTGAGTGTGTTTTCCCTTTCTAAAATAATCTCCTCTAATTTACTAAGTGTTGATCTTAGTGAGAGTGAAGGCTGACTAAAGTTGGAAACTTTAGGCCGCACAGGCGAAAAATATCCTAGTGGTTTTCACCATGTGACAGTTGGTATCAGAGCGAGATACCATACCAAGGAGTTGGTATCAGAGCGAGAAACGATACCAAGGAGTTGGTATCAGAGCCTTAGACGATACCAAAGGAGTTGGTATCAGAGCGAGAAGCGATACCAAGAAGTTGGTACCAGAGCGAGAAACGATACCAAGGAGTTAGGGTCAAAACCACTAGGATATTTTTCGCTTGTGCGGCCTAAAGTTTCCAACTTTAGTCAGCCTTCACTCTCACTAAGATCAACACTTAGTAAATTAGAGGAGATTATTTTAGAAAGGAAAACACACTCAAGACTCTTTTTTGGGACAACCACTCTGGTGGTTCTTATATTTATAAGTAGGATAACGGGTTACACCTTGCACTAGCAATTTCTTAGAGAATAACCTTAATTCTCTAGCCTAGCTCTATCTAAAACTACTCACTCCAACCACTTATTTCGTGGTTAGGAGTTACATATTTATAGCCTACGAAATCCTATTCATTAAAAGCTTGAAACTACCCACTTCCTTAGTGGAATTAGTGGGTTTAGTGGTCTTCGTGTTTCCTTGAGATTTCGTTGAGCATAACTCCTTCAAATTAGGTGAAACTCATGCACTGCCTTAGTGGGAGGTTAATTTACCCATTTCCAACTGATTTCAAGGGTAAAGTTAGTGCCTCCGAATTTGGTGCCGTTCTGTCCCTCAAATGGGCCAGAATCGGGCCACAGCGGTTCAGAATCGGTTCTAACGCGATAAGTCAACCATACGGCACCGGTTTTGCCCCAATTTTCGCAACCACCCTCCTACACATGCGGCGCACCTCTCCACCAAATTTCATACCATTTGGCCCTGTACTCGTTGCTCTACCCAAGGTGGGCTTGGAACCACTCACATGGAGAACCACTACTTCCCATGGTCCATTTGACTTGAGCTTTGACCTGGTGGACCCCCTTAATCATAGGAACTGATATGGATAGCTTGTAGAAAAAAGTGTTTCGTTTCCGGATAATCTCTGAAGTCTTGTAAACAATTTCTTATTGAAATATTTTTGGGGTTCTCCAAAAATTTCAATTGGATAAAATCAGAGATATATACTTTGAACAGAGAGGATGAAAATGATATGATCTTCTTTTCAACAGAACCCATATTTATAAATTCGACCAACCAAAAACAGTTTGGAAGTTAGGGCAGTTAGGGCTATAATTTAAAATTTGAATAAAACGGCTATAATTTTAAATTTGAATAAAACGGTCAAATTTTCAATTTCGAAATTCTGTTGACTTGCAACAATAGCCGATTTAACCAAAATAAAATTTTTCCAAGCTGACCTGTCTGCTCGACCCCAGCCAGGGGCTCCGCCCCTTGACCCCGCTAATCGTGATATAATCTAACAAGCGTGCACTCCGCACTCTACGACTTGTTAGATAATATATCATGATTAAATTGGTCGACTAGTCGATCCAATTACACTAAAATAAATAACAATCTTCCCCCATTTTAGTGTAATTCATGATCTACTAAACACAATCATATCAAATATCAAATTTATGCATAAATGAAATATCGTAACGATTGAATTTCACATTAGTATATTACACATTCCAAATATTCGAATATCAAGGTATCACTAAGGATTGAACCTTTACTATTCGCAATGAATACATGAAGATAATATACACATAAATTTACATTCTCACTTGTTTTTACTTGACACTATATTTTACTAGCCTTGTGTCCTTATCCTTCTTAAGCATATCAAAGCCAAGTCCTAGCTTCTTGAAGCGGCTAAACTTCATGCTCAAATAGGTAGTTCTTTTCATCTTGCACCTGCATATGCAATTTTTCAAAAGAGCTATTAAGAAGATAATCTTCAACCTTCACAACTTGCAGTTCTGAACACATACCTTGGGATGATATACAAATGTGTTCCAATATCTTGATGTTAAGCTTTCCACATTGAATTCAACACCTAATGTCATATTAGATGGGAATTGGGTATCTCAACATGAGAGATTTTAAATGGACTTTAATCTCATCCCAATAGCCGATTTGTGCACAAGATCTCTATTTAACCCCTTAGCTGTATCTGTGGCCGAACGTGGCCGGCCACGCTGTGCCTGTAGCCGACCGTGGTTGGCCACGAGTGGTTTTTGCCGGCCAAATCAGCCTTCTGGCCGGCCACTGGTACCATTTACGACCATTAGCTCCCATTTGGTTGCTATATCGATCTAAACTTCCTTTTCTTCATGCTTATCCATTCCTTTCACCTCCTATGCTTCCACATTGTCCCTAGCGCCCAATTTGTCCGCACTTAGCCTTCTAAAACTCTCGCTTGACTCCATTTTTCCTTCCATAAGCTCACCTTCATTCGGCGTGGCTTAACCCTTGGTCTTCTCTTGCACCAACCCTTCTTGCTTCCCCCCCTAGCTACTGGATTTTGTCAAGGCTGTTCCTTTGGCTCCATTCTTTTGCGTCTGACCGAGTTTGTTCCATCTCTCTCGCCTCTCTGCACCGATCCTCCTTAGACCGTGACACGCCGACTTTCCCTCGTGTCTTTCCTGTTTCACCCGTGCTTGTATCTTCGTGGCATATGTTCCTCCTCTTTGCTAGTGTCTTTCCCTCATTATAACCATGTCCCTTTAGTAGGGTCTTACAAACCTCCCCCACTAAATTGGTTCGATGCCCTCATCGAACCCGCAGTCCTAAGTATGATAAGGAATGCGTTTGATCACCATCATACTTTATCGATGTTGCAGGATTCAGCCTCAACTGGACTTCCCAAGTAACTCCATTACTTGTCCTCCCTGAATATCTCTTTAAACTTGTAACACAAACATATGTTAAGATCGACTATTTTCTCTTTTCTCATGGGCTTCTCCCTTTATTATTATACAACCCATCTTCCTCTTTTATTGTCATCTAACTCCCTCATTGTTCTAGAATTCGTCCTCCGCTGGTCACCTCCCTCCTCGAATCCTGGCGCTTCTCTTATGATAGGCTCGTCCTCTGCTGGTCGCCTCCCTCCTCGAACCTCGCGCAACTTGTTAGATGAAAAGAATTAGGTAAGACACGACAAAATCAAGTGTCCCGTGTCCCACCACTTGTAGCCTCCTGCTATCCTCCGCTCCTCTCCTTGCACCACTTTTTCCTTTGGTGGCGGCTTGTGCACCACTTTTCCTTTCGGTGGTGGCTTATGCGGGCGCTTCCTCGTACAGTGTGGGCATCCATAATAGCCCGAGAAAGCCTTGTGGACTTTCAACGTCCTTCTCCTTCTAGCTTCCTCTTCTCCTTCTCCAGAAATCCCGGCTTGCTCTACCCCTTGTACAAGACGTCTCTTGTCCTCCGTTGTTGCAATCTTTCGTTTCTTAAAATTGATTGGTTCCTCCTCTCCGTCAAGCAAATTGATCACGTGCACATGACCATCTCCTTCTTGCTTGAATATGGACAAATCAAGTCCATTTACATGTGTGCTACTACACACTCTCCTCCTGCGCCTCTTACCATTTTTGAGCGCTTGGTTTCTTATGTCAAGAAACCATTTGGCACACTTTGCTCCGGCCATTTGAGTGTGCGCTCCTACACACTCTTCTCCCGCGCCACTTTGGTTCTTTAGGCGCATGTTGTTTTATGTCAAGGAACCATTTGGTGTACTCCGGTGCACCAGTTTTGTGCGTGCCACTTCTTAGCACAACACCTTGCATACTTGTATCCACCTTTGTTCGGGCAGCGGCTTGACATCCCATACTATCTAGCCGTCGTCTTTCCATCGGTCTTCTATATGCCTCCTCCTCCTCGTCAAGCAACTTGGCCATATTACCTTGGCCTTCTCTTTCTTGCTTGAACCTCAGCCAATTTTCTTCTGTTGGCTCATGGTTTCTTATATCTAGAAACCATTTAGCACGTTCCTTTGTACCAAGTTGGTGTGTGCAGCTTTTTAACACAACACCTTGCATCATAGAAGCTTCATTCGCTCGAACAACATCTTCGCATCCCATTCTTCCAAGTTGTTGTTGTTGCCTCCATCTTCTATATGCCCCGGGGTGAAGAGTAGTGTGGAGATCGGCCAGCCCCTTCCCTAAGTCCGATATTTCCACTGTCGAACGTTTTTGGCCAAAGGTAATACGGCGAAGTTGCTTGACAAGGAGGAGGAGGCATATAGAAGACCGACGGAAAGACGACGGCTAGATAGTATGGGATGTCAAGCCGCTGCCCGAACAAAGGTGGCTCCAAGTATGCAAAGTGTAGTGCTAAGAAATGGCACGCACACACTTGGTGCACCGGGGTACACCAAATGGTTTCTTGACATAAGAAACCATGCGCCTAAAGAACCAAAGTGGCGCGGGAGAAGAGTGTGTAGGAGCGCACACTCAAATGGCGAAACACAAGTGTATAGGAGAACACAAGTAGATGGACATGAGGTGTCCATATTCAAGCAAGAAGGAGATGGTCATGTGCACGTGAGCAATTTGCTTGATGGAGAGGAGGAACCGGTAAATTTCAAGAGACGAAAGATTGCAACAACGGAGGACAAGAGACGTCTTGTACCAGAGATGAAGCAAGCCGGGAATACGAGAGAAGGAGAAGAGGAAGCTAGAAGGAGAAGGACGTTGAAAGTCCATAAGGCTTTCTCGGGCTATTATGGATGCCCACACTGTGCGAGGAAGCGCACGCACAAGCCACCACCGAAAGGAAAAGTGGTGCACAAGCCGCCACCAAAGGAAAAAGTGGTGCAGGGAGAGGAGCGGAGAATATCAGGAAGCTACAAATGGTGGGACACAGGACAATTGATTCCGTCAGGTCTCACATAATTCTTTTCATCTAACAAGTTGCGCGAGGTTCGAGGAGGGAGGCGACCAGCAGAGGACGAGCCTAGGATAAGAGAAGCGCAAGGATTCGAGGAGGGAGGTGACCAGCGGAGGACGAATTCTAGAACAATGAGGGAGTTAGATGACAATAAAAGAGGAAGATGGGTTGTATAAGAATAAAGGAAGAAGCCCATGAGAAAAGAGAAAAGAGTCGATCTTAACATATGTTTGTGTTGCAAGTTCGCGCAAGGTTCGAGGAGGAAGGCAACCAGCAGAGGACGAGCTGATAAAAGGAGAAGCGCATGGATTCGAGGATGGATCTTAGAACTAGGTTTAAAGAGAAATTCAGGGAGGACAGGTAGCAGGGTTATTTAAGAAGTCCAGTAGAGGCTGAGTTTAACAACATCGAGAAAGCATAAAGGGGATCAAACGCATTCCTTATCATACTTAGGATTGCGGGTTCGATGAGGGCATCGAACCAATTTAGTGGGGGAGGTTTGTAAGACCCTACTAAAGGGACATGGTTATAATAGGGGAAAGACACTAGCAAAGAGGAGGAACATATGCCACGAAGATACAAGCACGGGTGAAACAGGAAAGACACGAGGGAAAGTCGGCGTGTCACGGTCTAAGGAGGATTGGTGCAGAGAGGCGAGAGAGATGGAACAAACTCGGTCAGACGCACAAGAATGGAGCCAAAGGAACAGCCTTGATAAAATCGAGTAGCTAGGGGGGCGAAGCAAGAAGGGTTGGTGCAAGAGAAGACCAAGGGTTAAGCCACGCCGAATGAAGGTGAGCTTATGGAAGGAAAAATGGAGTCAAGCGAGAGTTGTAGAAGGCTAAGTGCGGACAAATTGGGCACTAGGGACAATATGGAAGCATAGAAGGCGAAAGGAATGGATAAGCATGAAGTTTAGATCGATATAGCAACCAAATGGGAGCTGATGGTCGTAAATGGCGCCAGTGGCCGGCCAGAAGGCTGATTTGGCCGGCAGAAACCACTCGTGGCCGGCCACGGTCGGCCACAGACACAGCGTGGCCGGCCAGTGACTCGGCGTGGCCGGCCAGACTGGGTACTTAGCCAAAACAGCGATACCAGATTGGAAAAGGGGAGATTGCATCGACTAAAAGCGAGATTTTTGGGGAGTTAGCTATCCATATCAGTTCCTATGATTAAGGGGGTCCACCAGGTCAAAGCTCAAGTCAAATGGACCATGGGAAGTAGTGATTCTCCATAAGAGTGGTTCCAAGCCCACCTTGGGTAGAGCAAAACGTACGGGCCAAATGGGATGAAATTTGCTGGATAGGTGCGCCGCATGTGTAGGAGAGTGGTTGCAAAAATTGGGGCGAAAAAGGTGTTGTATGGTTGATCGTTAGAACCGATTCTGACCCGTTGTGGCCCGATTCTGGCCCATTTGAGGGACAGAACGGCACCAAATTCGGGGGCACTAACTTTACCCTTGAAATCAGTTGAAAATGGGTAAATGAACCTCCTACTAAGGTAGTGGGTGAGTTTCACCTAATTTTAAGGAGTTATGCTCAACCAAATCTCAAGGAAACACCAAGACCACTAAACCCACTTATTCCACTAAGGAAGTTGGTAGTTTCAAGCTTGTAATGGATAGGATTTCGTAGGCTATAAATATGTAACTTCTAACCACGAAATAAGTGGGTGGGAGAGAGTAGTTTTAGGTAAAGCTAGGCTAGAGAATTAAGGTTATTCTCTAAGAACTTGCTAGTGCAAGGTGTAACCCGTTATCCAACTTATAAATATAAGAACCACCGGAGTGGTTGTCCCAAAAGAGAGTCTTGAGTGTGTTTTCCTTTCTAAAATAATCTCCTCTAATTTACTAAGAGTTGATCTTAGTGAGAGTGAAGGGTGACTAAAGTTGGAAACTTTAGACCGCACATGCGAAAAATATCCTAGTGGTTTTGACCCTGTGAAAGTTGGAGTAAGTGCGGAAAAAATGGGCATTAAGGACAATGTGGAAGCATAGGAGGCGAAATGAATGGATAAGTATGAAGAAAATGAAGTTTAGATCGATATAGAAACCAAATGGGAGCTGCTGGCCGTAAATGGCACCAGTGGCCGGCCAGAAAGCTGATTTGGCCGGCAGAAACTGGTCGTGGCCGGCCACGCTCGGCCACAGACGCAGCCTGGCCGGCCAGAGACTCGGCGTGGCCGGCCAGACTGGGTAATTGGCCAAAACAGCGATACCAGATTGGAAAAGGGGAGATTGGATCGACTAAAAGGGAGATTTTCGGGGAGTTAGCTATCCATATCAGTTCCTATGATTAAGGGGGTCCACCAGGTCAAAGCTTAAGTCAAATGGACCATGGGAAGTAGTGGTTCTCCATGGGAGTGGTTCTAAGCCCACCTTGGGTAGAGCAAAAACTACGGGGCCAAATGGGATGAAATTTGGTGGACAGGTGAGCCGTATGTGTAGGCGGGTGGTTGCGAAATTTGGGGTAAAAAAGGTGCCGTATGGTTGACTTATCGCGTTAGAACCGATTCTGACCCGTTGTGGCCCGATTCTGGCCCATTTGAGGGACAGAACGGCACCAAATTTGGAGGCACTAAATTTACCCTTGAAATCAGTTGGAAATGGGTAAATTAACCTCCCACTAAGGTAGTGGGTGAGTTTAACCTAATTTTAAGGAGTTATGCTCAACCAAATCTCAAGGAAACACCAAGACCACTAAACCCACTAATTCCACTAAGGAAGTGGGTAGTTTCAAGCTTGTAATGGATACGATTTCGTAGGCTATAATTATGTAACTCCTAACCATGAAATAAGTGGTTGGAGAGAGTAGTTTTAGATAGAGCTAGGCTAGAGAATTAAGGGTATCCTCTAACAACTTGCTAGTGCAAGGTGTAACGTGGTTGTCCCAAAAGAGAGTCTTGAGTGTGTTTTCCTTTCTAAAATAATCTCCTCTAATGTACTAGTGTTGATCTTAGTGAGAGTGAAGGCTGACTAAATTTGGAAACTTTAGGCCGCACAGGCGAAAAATATCCTAGTGGTTTTGACCCTGTGACAGTTGGTATCAGAGTGTAAACAAATATTGTAATATCTGGAGGTATTACTCCTTTATTAATATAGTAAAGGTTGGGGCCGGAGTCCCGTAAACTTGCGTGTGTTCTTTATCTTATTGTCTTGTCTCATATATATTGTTGTGCAACTCTTGAAACACTTACTTGCAGATCTGAGTTAAGTGTTAAATTGTCAAACTCACTTTGACATAGGGTAGAAGGCTGACTAAAGTAGGCACTTTAGGCCGCACACGGCGAAAAATCCTTAACGAAAAATTACCCGTGTGACAACTGGCATATGTTCCTCCTCTTTGCTAGTATCTTTACCCCATTATAACCATGTCCCTTTAGTAGGGTCAAAACCACTAGGATATTTTTCGCCTTTGCGGCCTAATGTTTCCAACTTTAGTCAGCCTTAACTCTCACTAAGATCAACAATTAGTAATTTAGAGGAGATTATTCTAGAAATGAAAACACACTCAAGACTCTCTTTTGGGACAACCACTCCGGTGGTTCTTATATTTACAAGTAGGATAACGGGTTACACCTTGCACTAGCAAGTTCTTAGAGAATAACCTTAATTCTCTAGCCTAGCTCTATCTAAAACTACTCTCTCCAACCCACTTATTTCGTGGTTAGGAGTTACATATTTATAGCCTACGAAATCCTATCCATTACAAGATTGAAACTACCCACTTCCTTAGTGGAATAAGTGGGTTTAGTGGTCTTGGTGTTTCCTTGAGATTCGGTTGAGCAAAACTCCTTAAACTTTGGTGAAACTCACCCACTACCTTAGTGGGAGGTTAATTTACCCATTTTCACCTGTTTTCAAGGGCAAACTTAGTGCCTCCGAATTTGGTGCCGTTCTGTCCCTCAAATGGGCCAAAATCGGGCCACAGCGGCTCAGAATCGGTTCTAACGCGATAATTTAACCATACGACACCTTTTTCGCCCCAAATTTTGCAATTACTCTCCTACACATGCGGCGCACCTCTCCACCAAATTTCATCCCATTTGGCCCCGTACGTTTTCCTCTAACCAAGGTGGGCTTGGAACCACTCTTATGGAGAACCACTACTTCCCATGGTCCATTTGACTTGATCTTTGACCTGGTGCACCCCCTTAATCATAGGAACTGATATGGATAGCTAACTCCCCGAAAAGCTCGCGTTTAGTCGATGCAATCTCCCCTTTTCCAATCTGGAATCGCTGTTTTGGCTAAGTACCCAGTCTGGCCCAGTCTGGCCCAGTCTGGCCGGCCACGCCGAGTCTCTGGCCAGCCACGCTGTGGCTGTGGCCGCCTTGGCCGGCCACAAGTGGTTTCTGCCGGCCAAATCAGCCTGCTGGCCGGCCACTGGCGCCATTTACGGCTAGCAGCTCCCATTTGGTTGCTATATCGATCTAAACTTCCTTTTCTTCATGCTTATCCATTCCTTTCGCCTCCTATGCTTCCACATTGTCCCTAGTGCCCAATTTGTCCGCACTTAGCCTTCTACAACTCTCGCTTGACTCCATTTTCCCTTCCATAAGGTCGCTTTCATTCGGTGTGGCTTAGCACTTGGTCTTTTCTTGCACCAACCCTTCTTGCTTCGCCCCCTAGCTACTGGATTTTGTCAAGGCTGTTCCTTTCGCCTCCTATGCTTCCACATTGTCCCTAGTGCCCAATTTGTCCGCACTTAGCCTTCCACAACTCTCGCTTGACTCCATTTTTTTCTCCATAAGCTCGCCTTCATTCAGAGGCACTAACTTTACCCTTGAAATCAGTTGAAAATGGGTAGATTAACCTCCCACTAAGGTAGTGGGTGAGGTTCACCTAATTTTAAGGAGTTATGCTCAACAAAATCTCAAGGAAACACCAAGACCACTAAACCCACTAATTCCACTAAGGAAGTGGGTAGTTTCAAGCTTGTAATGGATAGGATTTCGTAGGCTATAAATATGTAACTCCTAACCACGAAATAAGTGGGTGGGAGAGAGTAGTTTTAGGTAAAGCTAGGCTAGAGAATTAAGGTTATTCTCAAAGAACTTGCTAGTGCAAAGTGTAACCCGTTATCATACTTATAAATATAAGAACCACCGGAGTGGTTGTCCCAAAAGAGAGTCTTGAGTGTGTTTTCCCTTTCTAAAATAATCTCCTCTAATTTACTAAGTGTTGATCTTAGTGAGAGTGAAGGCTGACTAAAGTTGGAAACTTTAGGCCGCACAGGCGAAAAATATCCTAGTGGTTTTCACCATGTGACAGTTGGTATCAGAGCGAGATACCATACCAAGGAGTTGGTATCAGAGCGAGAAACGATACCAAGGAGTTGGTATCAGAGCCTTAGACGATACCAAAGGAGTTGGTATCAGAGCGAGAAGCGATACCAAGAAGTTGGTACCAGAGCGAGAAACGATACCAAGGAGTTAGGGTCAAAACCACTAGGATATTTTTCGCTTGTGCGGCCTAAAGTTTCCAACTTTAGTCAGCCTTCACTCTCACTAAGATCAACACTTAGTAAATTAGAGGAGATTATTTTAGAAAGGAAAACACACTCAAGACTCTTTTTTGGGACAACCACTCTGGTGGTTCTTATATTTATAAGTAGGATAACGGGTTACACCTTGCACTAGCAAGTTCTTAGAGAATAACCTTAATTCTCTAGCCTAGCTCTATCTAAAACTACTCACTCCAACCACTTATTTCGTGGTTAGGAGTTACATATTTATAGCCTACGAAATCCTATTCATTAAAAGCTTGAAACTACCCACTTCCTTAGTGGAATTAGTGGGTTTAGTGGTCTTCGTGTTTCCTTGAGATTTCGTTGAGCATAACTCCTTCAAATTAGGTGAAACTCATGCACTGCCTTAGTGGGAGGTTAATTTACCCATTTCCAACTGATTTCAAGGGTAAAGTTAGTGCCTCCGAATTTGGTGCCGTTCTGTCCCTCAAATGGGCCAGAATCGGGCCACAGCGGTTCAGAATCGGTTCTAACGCGATAAGTCAACCATACGGCACCGGTTTTGCCCCAATTTTCGCAACCACCCTCCTACACATGCGGCGCACCTCTCCACCAAATTTCATACCATTTGGCCCTGTACTCGTTGCTCTACCCAAGGTGGGCTTGGAACCACTCACATGGAGAACCACTACTTCCCATGGTCCATTTGACTTGAGCTTTGACCTGGTGGACCCCCTTAATCATAGGAACTGATATGGATAGCTTGTAGAAAAAAGTGTTTCGTTTCCGGATAATCTCTGAAGTCTTGTAAACAATTTCTTATTGAAATATTTTTGGGGTTCTCCAAAAATTTCAATTGGATAAAATCAGAGATATATACTTTGAACAGAGAGGATGAAAATGATATGATCTTCTTTTCAACAGAACCCATATTTATAAATTCGACCAACCAAAAACAGTTTGGAAGTTAGGGCAGTTAGGGCTATAATTTAAAATTTGAATAAAACGGCTATAATTTTAAATTTGAATAAAACGGTCAAATTTTCAATTTCGAAATTCTGTTGACTTGCAACAATAGCCGATTTAACCAAAATAAAATTTTTCCAAGCTGACCTGTCTGCTCGACCCCAGCCAGGGGCTCCGCCCCTTGACCCCGCTAATCGTGATATAATCTAACAAGCGTGCACTCCGCACTCTACGACTTGTTAGATAATATATCATGATTAAATTGGTCGACTAGTCGATCCAATTACACTAAAATAAATAACAATCTTCCCCCATTTTAGTGTAATTCATGATCTACTAAACACAATCATATCAAATATCAAATTTATGCATAAATGAAATATCGTAACGATTGAATTTCACATTAGTATATTACACATTCCAAATATTCGAATATCAAGGTATCACTAAGGATTGAACCTTTACTATTCGCAATGAATACATGAAGATAATATACACATAAATTTACATTCTCACTTGTTTTTACTTGACACTATATTTTACTAGCCTTGTGTCCTTATCCTTCTTAAGCATATCAAAGCCAAGTCCTAGCTTCTTGAAGCGGCTAAACTTCATGCTCAAATAGGTAGTTCTTTTCATCTTGCACCTGCATATGCAATTTTTCAAAAGAGCTATTAAGAAGATAATCTTCAACCTTCACAACTTGCAGTTCTGAACACATACCTTGGGATGATATACAAATGTGTTCCAATATCTTGATGTTAAGCTTTCCACATTGAATTCAACACCTAATGTCATATTAGATGGGAATTGGGTATCTCAACATGAGAGATTTTAAATGGACTTTAATCTCATCCCAATAGCCGATTTGTGCACAAGATCTCTATTTAACCCCTTAGCTGTATCTGTGGCCGAACGTGGCCGGCCACGCTGTGCCTGTAGCCGACCGTGGTTGGCCACGAGTGGTTTTTGCCGGCCAAATCAGCCTTCTGGCCGGCCACTGGTACCATTTACGACCATTAGCTCCCATTTGGTTGCTATATCGATCTAAACTTCCTTTTCTTCATGCTTATCCATTCCTTTCACCTCCTATGCTTCCACATTGTCCCTAGCGCCCAATTTGTCCGCACTTAGCCTTCTAAAACTCTCGCTTGACTCCATTTTTCCTTCCATAAGCTCACCTTCATTCGGCGTGGCTTAACCCTTGGTCTTCTCTTGCACCAACCCTTCTTGCTTCCCCCCCTAGCTACTGGATTTTGTCAAGGCTGTTCCTTTGGCTCCATTCTTTTGCGTCTGACCGAGTTTGTTCCATCTCTCTCGCCTCTCTGCACCGATCCTCCTTAGACCGTGACACGCCGACTTTCCCTCGTGTCTTTCCTGTTTCACCCGTGCTTGTATCTTCGTGGCATATGTTCCTCCTCTTTGCTAGTGTCTTTCCCTCATTATAACCATGTCCCTTTAGTAGGGTCTTACAAACCTCCCCCACTAAATTGGTTCGATGCCCTCATCGAACCCGCAGTCCTAAGTATGATAAGGAATGCGTTTGATCACCATCATACTTTATCGATGTTGCAGGATTCAGCCTCAACTGGACTTCCCAAGTAACTCCATTACTTGTCCTCCCTGAATATCTCTTTAAACTTGTAACACAAACATATGTTAAGATCGACTATTTTCTCTTTTCTCATGGGCTTCTCCCTTTATTATTATACAACCCATCTTCCTCTTTTATTGTCATCTAACTCCCTCATTGTTCTAGAATTCGTCCTCCGCTGGTCACCTCCCTCCTCGAATCCTGGCGCTTCTCTTATGATAGGCTCGTCCTCTGCTGGTCGCCTCCCTCCTCGAACCTCGCGCAACTTGTTAGATGAAAAGAATTAGGTAAGACACGACAAAATCAAGTGTCCCGTGTCCCACCACTTGTAGCCTCCTGCTATCCTCCGCTCCTCTCCTTGCACCACTTTTTCCTTTGGTGGCGGCTTGTGCACCACTTTTCCTTTCGGTGGTGGCTTATGCGGGCGCTTCCTCGTACAGTGTGGGCATCCATAATAGCCCGAGAAAGCCTTGTGGACTTTCAACGTCCTTCTCCTTCTAGCTTCCTCTTCTCCTTCTCCAGAAATCCCGGCTTGCTCTACCCCTTGTACAAGACGTCTCTTGTCCTCCGTTGTTGCAATCTTTCGTTTCTTAAAATTGATTGGTTCCTCCTCTCCGTCAAGCAAATTGATCACGTGCACATGACCATCTCCTTCTTGCTTGAATATGGACAAATCAAGTCCATTTACATGTGTGCTACTACACACTCTCCTCCTGCGCCTCTTACCATTTTTGAGCGCTTGGTTTCTTATGTCAAGAAACCATTTGGCACACTTTGCTCCGGCCATTTGAGTGTGCGCTCCTACACACTCTTCTCCCGCGCCACTTTGGTTCTTTAGGCGCATGTTGTTTTATGTCAAGGAACCATTTGGTGTACTCCGGTGCACCAGTTTTGTGCGTGCCACTTCTTAGCACAACACCTTGCATACTTGTATCCACCTTTGTTCGGGCAGCGGCTTGACATCCCATACTATCTAGCCGTCGTCTTTCCATCGGTCTTCTATATGCCTCCTCCTCCTCGTCAAGCAACTTGGCCATATTACCTTGGCCTTCTCTTTCTTGCTTGAACCTCAGCCAATTTTCTTCTGTTGGCTCATGGTTTCTTATATCTAGAAACCATTTAGCACGTTCCTTTGTACCAAGTTGGTGTGTGCAGCTTTTTAACACAACACCTTGCATCATAGAAGCTTCATTCGCTCGAACAACATCTTCGCATCCCATTCTTCCAAGTTGTTGTTGTTGCCTCCATCTTCTATATGCCCCGGGGTGAAGAGTAGTGTGGAGATCGGCCAGCCCCTTCCCTAAGTCCGATATTTCCACTGTCGAACGTTTTTGGCCAAAGGTAATACGGCGAAGTTGCTTGACAAGGAGGAGGAGGCATATAGAAGACCGACGGAAAGACGACGGCTAGATAGTATGGGATGTCAAGCCGCTGCCCGAACAAAGGTGGCTCCAAGTATGCAAAGTGTAGTGCTAAGAAATGGCACGCACACACTTGGTGCACCGGGGTACACCAAATGGTTTCTTGACATAAGAAACCATGCGCCTAAAGAACCAAAGTGGCGCGGGAGAAGAGTGTGTAGGAGCGCACACTCAAATGGCGAAACACAAGTGTATAGGAGAACACAAGTAGATGGACATGAGGTGTCCATATTCAAGCAAGAAGGAGATGGTCATGTGCACGTGAGCAATTTGCTTGATGGAGAGGAGGAACCGGTAAATTTCAAGAGACGAAAGATTGCAACAACGGAGGACAAGAGACGTCTTGTACCAGAGATGAAGCAAGCCGGGAATACGAGAGAAGGAGAAGAGGAAGCTAGAAGGAGAAGGACGTTGAAAGTCCATAAGGCTTTCTCGGGCTATTATGGATGCCCACACTGTGCGAGGAAGCGCACGCACAAGCCACCACCGAAAGGAAAAGTGGTGCACAAGCCGCCACCAAAGGAAAAAGTGGTGCAGGGAGAGGAGCGGAGAATATCAGGAAGCTACAAATGGTGGGACACAGGACAATTGATTCCGTCAGGTCTCACATAATTCTTTTCATCTAACAAGTTGCGCGAGGTTCGAGGAGGGAGGCGACCAGCAGAGGACGAGCCTAGGATAAGAGAAGCGCAAGGATTCGAGGAGGGAGGTGACCAGCGGAGGACGAATTCTAGAACAATGAGGGAGTTAG